>CM072890.1:7349631-7649631 GCA_037013685.1 Acridotheres tristis | reverse complement strand
GTGCATCTGCCTCCTCAGTCAGCACTGGTCAATTAGAAAAAAGAGATGTCTGCATAATTTAATCTATTTTCTGGTCACCTATGTTTCACATGTAATGGGTATTGCTAGTTTACCATGAGATCAATCCTGCAGTACCTTTTTCCATTTCTTCTGGCTGTTATTCAACTCTTCAAAACACTCAACTCTTCCTGGCAACAGGGGCAGAAACCATATTTTCTTTTGTGTCCTATGGCATTGAAAAGAACACTGATCCTCAACAAATTAATATTTACTTGCAGGTCAGCTACTGCAGTGGTGAATGAAGCAATCTTTTAGTCACTGCTTTCAGAACTGATATTTTAACATCCCAGGTGCAACACTCTGAGCAGATACTGAAGTTCCTAGCACTAAATTAAACTGTTGGTTGGAGGCTGAACTATGAGAAAATCCTTTCCTGGGGGCAGGTGCTTCAAAATCACCACCAAGCACAATCAGCCTTCTGAGAAGATGCTTTAGGGAGCTGCTCTTTCCATCTCACAGGAGGCTGGGAGTGCCGAATACAGTCTGAAGTTTTGCTGGTTAAATCTACCCCGTAAATTCAAAGGAGCACTTTGCTAGCCCTGGAGAGGGAAGGTGAGGTCACCAAGCCCTCCCTGCAGCATTACATCATGCACTCTGACATGCATTAAGCTGCTCGGGAGGGGTTTAACCTCTCCAGCCTCTGCAACATCTCTCCCTGGGCATAAAGTCATTTGAACTACTGAAGGGACTTTGGAACATATGGTTTGGACTTTCTCTGTTTCAAGAGGACCATAGGAATTGTATAGGAATTCTATAGGAATCAAACCTAAATTAAATCCGATTCAAAAAGTCAGTTTCTGGAAATTTTGAGATGTCTATTTTATAGATGCAGGGGAAACTTGTTTCCTAATCACTTTCTCTCTTCTAATTACCAAGTTTGGCACAAATTCTGCTACTACTTGAAGCACTAAGAAGCAAATAATGTGAATCTTGACTTAGTAGGTTATCTATAGCCTGCTCTTCAAAAATCACCTGTATCAATGTGGGGGAGGGAGGGGAGCAACAGGGAGATGAAGAGTAATTTTCATTAGGTTCATGGACAGCTTGTGGCAGAGCAGACAAAACAATCCAGCACAAGAGGTATGGCACAAGAACAGACTAAGTTCTCTTAATACTCACTGCTAGTGCAGATACTTGCAGGCAGATTTACACCACATTTAGATCTCAGTAATTGACTAGGATTTTGTTCTGGCTTATGTTATTTAGTTTAAAATGGCAACAAGTCTTACTACAAAGGACAAAACAAACGTTTTCATAGTTGGGAGGCTCATAACACTGAAATTTAAGGCCATACAGTGTTGCTTACCCCAAGGATATTTGTGTATTAATCCAAAATTTTCCACCTCTTCTCCTTCAGCTTCAAGGATACTGATTTCTCTGGAGCACCTCTATGGAGCAGTGGTCCTCCCCTGATTAAGGACTTGTTTTCCAGTCTGACAGGCACCAACCCAAAGCCAAGAGAAGAGAACAATGGAAAACATTATCCATAAAGACAAGATGGATTTGAGTCTGCAGCTGTTATTGCCAATCTGGTAGCTCTTCACCAATTCCATGTTAAAAAAGAAACCCATAGCCAGCCACAAAACAAGCAGTTATACTTAAGAGCCAGGTTTCAAACTTTGACCAAACAAAGGCTGATTTATTAAACATCTTGGCCAGTTGTCACCATTAGAAAAAAAAAGCAGAACCGTAATCCATTAATGAACATCTAAGGGGATTCATGACATGGCCAGTTTTATTTGCAGTTGACTCAAGGCCCTTAAATGATATATTGAGGGATCATTTTTAAATCCATTTGATCTAAGGATCATTTTTTAATCCATTTGTTTTACTGCTGTGTCAGGGATTCTAAATGGAAAATGGTTGCTTTGCAATATCTCTGCAATTCTTTGTTTGGGTGTTGGTCTCCAAAGCTTTCTTGTCTGATTCATAAGGCCAGTGTCATGCAGAATAAAAGAGAAATGTGTCACATTAGTTCTTTGAGCAGTACATCTTCCTGTCTCAGGGATTATTTCTCTATTTTTATTTTAATTTTTTTAGCAATAATTTCCTAATTTACATTGCTCCTATATGATCTATAGGGGTAAAAAGTCCCTTCATTCCCACTTGACCAAGATCAAAAGCCAATTACAATCTGAGTCTTTGCTCTATTTAAGCATGTAAACCAGGAATAATTAATAATTGCCCAATTTCAGTATCTCTCTGAATTGTGACACTCATGTTTTTTAAGCCTAAAAGGAGGTTTTAGGTGTGTATCAATATGGCAGTGGTGGAAGATGAAAAAACTGACTTGCCAAGTAAAGTCCAGCTCCATAGAAGAAGAGAAGCTGTATTGCTCCTATAGCTCCTGGAGCTCCAATTAAGACAAAGCCACAATTAAAGAATATATCTGCTGTAGCATGTCACAAGTATAATGCCATGGTGATTGCCAACAGCTGTGAAATGCATTTCAAGGTGGTTTTAGTTCTGGTTTTTTTAATCAGCCATCATCCTTGCATTAAGAACTAAATACTACCTGTAAAAACTATTGAGGTAGCATAAATGCTAACTTAATGAACATAACTACCTACACATTATAACTCTTAATTTCATTAATAAAGACTAAACAGTGGTTTGTAAGGTAAATTGCATGAATAATTTACAGAAGTACAAATAGCATGTTGTCTGCTACAGAATAACAGTTCACTGAGAGCATGACCAGAGGCCTTCAGTTGAGTTAGGAAAGATTTTCATCATTTTAGAAGGAAAACTTACAAGTAAGTTGAATACAGGGCAGAGCTGTGGGTCAGTAAACTTTAGTCTCAAAAGGTTTGAGACCTAAGAATACCCCAATAAAATCTTGATTTTTCTTTAATAAATACTTATTTTCCACCCCAAAGAAAATAGGGAAAACTCAATTTTACCTTGAAAAAATTTCACAAAGTTCTCTAGCCATTGCATGCAGGATTGCCACAAGCTGGATGCTCTTAAGTGATGGTTCTGAGCTGTAATTAGTGGCAAATGGCAAAGTCTGAGCTGTAATTAGTCAGTGGCAAATGCCAAATGTGCTAGTAAGTGATGTCATACTGGGTTTGCAGATGCTTTGTGTTAGTCAAATGACATTTTCTTGCTGCAACACCACTTCAGCAGTTTTGGGTTTTGTTTATTTTTATTGCAGCACTTAGCTGTGTAAGTAAGGCTGTGTTGGTATTTGCCCTGTCAAGTGCTTTTCCTTCTCAGCCCTGCCTTGCTGTGAAGGGTGCACCCCTGGCTGGATTACCCCAGCCTCACCCCCCAACATCTGTCTCACTCAGCAGCAAAGAGGGGGTGCCTTCGGGAGAATATAAGCACACCTCCAGCATTCTCCTGTTTTTAACTCCATTATTTTCACAGTAATTGCAGTTCTTGTAGAGCTGCAGTTATTTTTTGACAGAGAGCAGATGACAGGTTTCCTTCAGAATAGATTGCAAGAGCTGGCACTGCCTTCAGCACAAAGCAAAGAGTCAGTCAGCACACAACCATCTGCTAAGAGATAAGACAATTCGAAAGAAACAGCCAAGAAAAACAGGTGCCAACACAAGCTACTGACTGGTAATTTAGCCTCACAAAGCTAACTTTGAAGAACTCTGACTTTTCAGATTTGGCAGTGATACTGGTGCAGAAAGAGTGAGTACTGCCCTTGGTTCTGTTTGCTGCTGAGATCCAACAGGGAGTATTTCTGGGGCTGATAATAAGAAATGTTATTTTGGCCTAGCTGTGTGGTAAGCAACCAAGACTGCTAAACTATTCATTTTATGGAACACAACGGTCAGGAAGGCACAGTTTATTTCACTAAGGATCAGTAAGGTCTCAATCTCTACTTTCGTAGTTTTTGTGAGTGAGTCAGCAGCTGAGGGTAAAGCAGGATTGGGTGTCTCTGAGCTGAAGACTTCTTTCCCAGACACTTAGGACAAAAATCAAGGATCATACAAATAATAAACCTATGTCATCAAGCCCCATTTTCCTCACTTGAGTCTACACTCACCTGGAGAAGTGATGAAGCAAGTTGTGGGAAAAAGATTTGATGTCTGGGAGAGCCTTCTCAGGCAAAGATGTGACCTGTGCAACATCTCTCTTCATCTGCTAGAAATGATTCTTGCTACTCATCTGCTGCTGCTTTCATAACCTGTGAGCAGGAGGGAGCTGTATTAACAGGTTATACTTCTGAATATATCCTCATGTATATTCCAGGGACCCCTCTGCTTGTGTCCATTTATTTGGAAATGGAAGAAGGAAGCAAAAAGTGTCTGAGTGTGTCCAGCATCTGAGTCTAAGAAACTTCATATGTAAAGGGTTTTCAGGTGCCTTTTTTCAGCCTCAGAAAATAAGTTCCTCTTTCCATCTTCCACATCCAAATCACCTCCATCCTCACCACAGACCTTGTCTGTTAATCTGCTTTACCCTGCCTAAGATAATGCAATTTTTGACACCCAGGATATCAGCAAGGGATTCTTAGTGACTGAACCCTGACACACAACCTTAGAAAGGCACGACCCAGGTTGCACATTGCAGAAATGGTGTCACAGTCCTGCCTCCCAAAGCAGCCTGTAACTCACTTCTCTTCAAAACATCCCCAGCTCATTGTGCCTGATTTGAAAATGCTAGTCACTCAGGGTGGAGCTTATGCCTGACACAGACCAGATAAACTCCCGTCAGTGCCTCACAATACTTTTTTTTTTTTAATTTAATCTTTAAAAGGACAGGCTGCTGGTTAACTGAGAGTCCCCTGTTTGATTGACAGTATCTGTCAGAGGCAATGAACTCCACTTGAACATTGCCTTTATGTTCCTGTGTAAAGTTGTTCAACTGTGACCCTTCCATCTGTTCCAGCTAATCTGAAAGTCATTTAGGCCCGCTTCTCCATTCATCCTAAACACAGCACATTCTCCTGTTAACACACATATGCAAAGTTGTCAGGCTGTCAGCTACATAAGGCCTTTTTTCCCTTTTTTTTTTTCCAAACTCCCACAACATCTGTGTATACATTTCCTTGTAATGATTATAATTTTTAAAAAAATAAAATCAGAAACTGGCTCAAATCTTGCTAATTACTTTAATAGTAAATCTCACAGCATCATTTCAGAAAATATTTAGAGGTGTTCCTTAAACAGAGGTCATCAGGTAGTTGACTCCAGTGCTCCAATGTGCATGTGCAAACCTCCATATTTTAAACACTGAAATAAACGATCTTCTTAAAGGTGTAAGATCTTTTCCAAAAAAAGTGTTTTAAGATTTTCAGGCTGCTACTCGTAAACAGCTGTTCAAACCCACTTCAAATATCCTGTCATAGACTGTCATATCCTATCTGATATGCAATTTTAAAATGAGTATGAACTTATGAAAAAATGTCTGGAAACTCTTAACCATGTTTCTCAGTTAATTTACCCTTTAAAATTCATCTTACACCAGCAGGAAATTATTTCACTCACAATGTCAGCACAGTTAATATATATCTTGAGAACGAATAATAAATCATCTGTTCCCTGCACACAAAGTTAATGTTGACAATAAAGTTGACTTTAAGTTCAGGAGAATAAGTATTCATTATGGTCCTGCTCAGATATTGCTGCAAAACTATGAAATACATCCAACAAAACTAAGAAAAACCCAAGAGGCAATTTCTAAGTGTCCAGGGAGATACAAAGGGAAGGTTCTCACCCAATCAATTTGTTATTGCCACAGAAGAAAATATTTATATAAATTTCAACATTCATTATTCATTTCTGGTACATGCACACACCAAAGTCTTTACAAAAGACCAGGTTTTTTGCCAAGCATAATGCCATCTATTATAACCTACTTTCAGAATAAAGAGAAAACTGCTAAAATTTATGGATTAAAAACAAAACAACAATCAGAGGGGGAGAAAACAGTATAGGAATTATTATGGAGTTTGTTGTGCTTCTCAAAGGGACCATGACTGCATGCTGTACACACCCACCCTATGTCTCGAATATTTATTATACTGAATGTGTACTTCTGGTAGAATCTTGACTTCTTGGTAAATGTTAGCACAAAATGAATGACACTTGTAGCAAACCTTTGTTGTCGTGGCTGATTTCTCTGACAGAAGTTATACAGAAGAATAGAAACGGGAAAAAGAAGAAAAAAACCCAACAGAAAAAAAGCCCCAAATCTCCCCAGCCTACTGTTCAGCTCTGTCATAGAGAAGTAAAGAAACTAGACCTCCTATTCATGTATTACCCACTCTGGTTGTCATGCAAGCTTTTTGGCCATTCTCATTGTACTTGAATGGTGGTAAAGTAATAAAGGCAATGGGATGAACTTCTCTCTTTTTTTTCCTTTCTTTTTTTTTTTTTTTTTCACTCACAAGAGAAAAGTGTTCCGGATTCCTGTTATGATGTGATGGAAGCTCAAGAGTGGCATTAAAAGTCTGCTAGCTTCACATTAAAGACTCAATAGTACAAGTTTAAGTACAAGGTTGTCATTGTGCTATAATTTTTTTTTAAAGAAATGTGCATTGAGTTTACATGAATTGTCAACAGTAAACTGGAGTAATTCTTATGTGCCCAAATGCTTTCCTACTACATTTATAGGAATACTGCTTGTAAAACCTGATCTAACAAAGTACATCAAAGTTGCAGGGTTAATTGCAAAATGCTCAAAAATTACTCAAAAAGATTTGTCTGTCTTTTCATATAGTCTCTGCTTAAAATCTAGCATCTCTCTACCTATCTTCATCAGCAAAGTCTTTAGGATGAGATTCACCTGCTATCTTTTGAGACCTGTGGGGCAGACAGATAATCTGAACTGGCCTGGTCTGCAGAAAAACATCTTCTTTTAGGGTGTTAACTTCTGTTCTGTTTGAAACGTCAGCCTGAGTCACACACCTTTAGATGTGCTTATTTCTCTTACTAGAAAGGCTCTTGAGACAGGGAGCTTGGACAGCTGTCCTGGAGGGTGTTTGACTGGTGAATGCAGCCTTTATTTGCCAAAAATAACATTAATGGAGAAGCTTCGCCTTTATTTGCCATTAATACCATTAATGAAGAAGCTGTGACAGTGCTCCCTAAAACTTCTGGCCCTAAAAACTTGGTGTAGAGACACTCCTCTTTGCTGTGGTGCTGCTCTTCATATCTTCTTGCACTACTGATGGTCAAATTAATGTCTTTGGGGTCTAACAATACAATTTTTCTAATTAATGCAGAAAAGTGTCATTAAAAATACAGTTCAAATACCTTCCTTGTATCTACCTCTCTTGCTTGACATGAAAATCATGCTGGATTTCAGGGGTGGGTTCTGGTGCTGCCTGATATGTATTGAGCTTTTACTTTACCACCTGGGAATCACTCTTGCTTTCCTTTTATTTAGGATAAGGGAAAAGTAAAATGAATTTGCCATAACACAGGGCATTAATTTCAAGAGAGAAGATGCCACAAAAAAAGAAATTAAATTTCATTAGAGATGGAAGAGAAGGTAGATTTTCATGAGTAAGGGATCTATGCATATAAAAAAGAACTCTGGAGAGAATCAGGTCTTTGTGTGTTTTCCCCAAATCTCTGAACAGTAAAAAACAGCTTCTAGAGCACAGTGAGAGAGAAGTTATAACAAAAGTGATATTGGAAGTCCAAGAGGGCTGCAAAGAACAAACAGTTTCTAAGATTCATGAAATCCATGGTTCATGTCAAGTTTGAATTTTTTGAGTACTCATGCCGGTTGTTTTTCCCAAATATCAACACTTTATAGAAATCTGTAAGAAATTTCAATTATGTTGAGTCTGAAAGAAAAGTTCATGGATTTAAGGTCCCAGGGAAGAGATCCTGAAGGGGAGTTCATGGGGAAAGAAAAAAGAGAAAAGCAAGAGGTTCCAACTGATAATAAATCTCATTTGTAGACATATGTTTTACTTGGACAGCAGTACTGGCTTTGCTAGGATCTGGTTATTTCTCTGTATCAGAAGATGAGTATTGAACATTCAAGGTGCAAATCACCCTTTGGCTTCTTACCCTGTCTAGTTTGTATCAAATCTTTGCCCAGTTCTCATTGTGGAAAAAAAAGATGACTTTTAATTAACCTTCATACTTTATAATACTACTTTTATCTGAAAACAGAACAGATAAAATGATAAAAAAATCTGATTATAAACATTATTATGTCATCTACTCTGTACACTCAATGATGAAAATTAGACTGCCTTCAAAAATAGAACTTTTTGGGGAAAAAATAGAAATTCTTATTATTTGCCTTTTGATCTGTGCCCCTAAAAAACACCTTCAATAAATCTTTCAAGTTTTATTTCAGAATCAAAAGAACCAAAAGCGTATCTATTTTCATTCAAATGAAAAAAGAAGGAAGGCAGCAACTTCTTTGTAACTATATGACTCCAAGAGCTGGGGACTAGAAAAAGAATAATAAAAAAAATAGAGATTTCTGAGCTGAGACTGGGGAGCTTGAAAGGTCAATTAGTCCATTCCCTTGCCTCGATACAGCAGCTAATGGCAGGAGATAAAATCATCCAGCCCTTTGCATTGCATGGTCCTGTCATACCCACAACAGGAAAGGTTCTGCTATTGACCAATGTCTGTCTTTAAAAGCTAACTCTACAGGACAGAAGTTCTAGAAATAGAAAGCTAATATGCTCATCCACTGAAAAAGAGAATCCAGAAAGTGAATTCTTCAACTTTCATTGCTAATTCTTGCAATTTTTGGAAGGTGTAGTGACATTACAGAAGTGTTACCTGTGGCCCACAGAAAATTATAAAAATCTGATGACATTTCCCCATGCCCAGCTTCAGGTGTTCAATCTTGGCACTTTGAATTGCCACTGACACTTGTTTTTGAGCTGATCATGTCAGGAACTTCTTGCATCTCATCTGCATGTAACAAACAAATCCCGAGTAAGGAACAGTTCTGAATCTGTGTTTGCCAGCATTCACGCTTCGTTTTAATTTTTTTTAAAGAAATGAGTTCAATCCAAAGGAAAATTGAAAATAAAGAAAGGAATATCTCTTGCCCAGGTTTGCCTGCATATATACAAAAATCAACATTTTCAGTTATAATGCTATTTTTGCTTTGTATAAACCAAGCTCCAGGACATACCCTGAATCATTAAACAGCAAGGCAAAATAATTTTTCTTATTATTCGTATTCAGCTCAAAAATAGAAAACAAAACTGGCATTGGAAAACAAAATTTATTAGTTTTAATATGATCAGTCCACAATCACAACTGCACTGTGTATCTGACAGAAAGACATTTTAAGGCACAAAGAAAGCTCTTTACTAAAAACATAGATGTACCATAGAGACAATGGAAATAATTATCTTATTTAAAAAGTTTAATCTAAAATCCCAAATTTAGTTTGCTTAAAATCCTGTATTTCTTACATGAGGGTGGCTGAGCTGCAAAAGAAATGTGGATGGAAGGGAATAATCTGTAGGGCAAGCAGACCCAACTGAAGGATGTTAAAACAAATAGTACTAAAAGCCAAGGAAGCTGAAATAGTGACAGAAATGGGATGTAGGAATATCAGTCACATTAACTCACACGCACCATGATCAGTCAATACCATCATCAGTGTTCTTCCTGTTTAAATACTTAATACTGTTTTTGCATGTGACAAGTTACTTGCAATGACTTTAAGATATCTGAGAACTTGGAAAAACAGATGCTAGGTGAAGTACAAGCATGCTTTAATTGTGTTACTTACTGAAAAACTTCAAATATCACATAGCAATCACTTTATTTTACATCTTCTTTAAAACCTACAGTGGATATCTCATTTGACTTTCAAAATTAAGCTTCCTAGTATATTTAAGCAATTTTTCATCTTTTCTGTTGACTTCCAATGAGGCTTATTTTTTAAATAAAAGCTGATATCCTTACACAATGATGTGACTCCAGGAGCTGTGGCTCTGACAGAAAGCACCACTTTGAACAAATTATCTAATCCATGAGAATAGCTGGTTACCCTGGGTAATAACTATTAACACGATCTCTCTTGCTGAATAACTTTGAACACAAGTATTTTTTAGCTCTAAAGGATGGTTTTAAAACCTAAATAAAAGTTACAGAGACAGAAACGAGTTTAATACATAAAATTTAATAAAGGAAATAGGAAAAATAGCAAAGATGTGAGGCTGATAGGCACCGTGCTGTCCAGTCTGGAGCTTTACTCACAGGAGTTTTTGCCATGGCTCCTGTGAGGAGCACTCATTCATTGCATGCACATACAGCCACCCCACTGCCTTGCTGCCAGCACAGTGCAGAATCCCTCTGGGATCACCACGTCAATTCAAATCCCACTCGTCCATAGCAAGCCACAGCAAACAGACTCGTTTCTGGATGTGGAACAAACAGACTGAAGGGCAGAACTGGCAGAGTAGCAAAGGTGCTCAGACTGGAGCTTATATGTAAGAGGGAAATTCGGTAGAAAACCCAGCTTCCAATAAAGGAATATCTTTATGAAAAATACGTCCACATTTCTTGCTCAGAAGCCTCCCCACTGGAGCCTGAAGGGAGCCCATCCCAGGGGTTTGGGGAGCCTGTTAAATGGGTCTCAGTTCTCTTCTGGAGAGAAGCCTCTTCATTTCTCAACTTCAGTTTTCCAAGGATTCACCTGGATTCTCTGTTCTTTCACACATGTTAAATAATGAATTCTTCCACTAATCTTTTGGCATTGTTACACAGATTTATTGCTACCTTTTCCCAGTCAAGTAGCCAGAGTGTCTAAGAGCCTGTGCTAAACTCACAGCATTGAGCTAGAGGCACTAGGAGGGAGCATCCTGGTGCCAAAATTTAACAAGTGCCTCAGGAAGAGTCACAATCGGGCTAATCAGACTGAACAATGAACACAATCACAGCCTTGTCCCAACAAACTGAAATAACCCTAAACATTATTTTAGAAAATTCTTTTAGAATAATAGTAGCATAAAAAAATAAACTCATACCCGGGACCAAGCAGCTCCAACTCGATTTTGCACAGCCCATCCTCCAACACCCTGGCAAACAAAATGTCAGAAAATTTGGTTTCATATTACCAAAAATTGTTAGGTCTTTTAATCTATTTTCTTGAGCTAAATGGAGATGGCGTGATTTTTCCAAATCAGTCACCTAGAGAGAGAGCAGATTTGTAATGTCCATGAAGTCCCTCTGCCCCACAGATATGTCATGGCCACTTGAGGATTCTGCTTTGCCTGCCATGTCTGCAGTTACAGGTTGTGATAGAATATCTGAGCAAGAGACTGAATCCTCCTGGAACTTCCTTTTATAAGTTTAATTATCATAACAGAATTGATTTGGGGAGTATTTTTGCCCAAGAAACTGAACAAGATTAATTTTGCCCAAGAGTACAACCAGTTTATAGCTGCCCTGATAGTATCTGATGCTATTCCAAAGCTCCAGTGTTGGTGAGTTTTATATTACTTATCCAATTACTGCAATGAGATGAGGTTGAACGGTATTATATAAATTACTGCTCAATATAAAAAGGCCTAAATTCAAAGGAAAATGCAACAGAGGAATATTGGAGGAAAAGACTCAACCAACCACAAGTTCTGTTTGTAACTCTCATAGATTCATTAATGCATCATCCAGAATAACAGGTATCTGCAGTACACCTGCACAGCAGCAGCAAGGTTGTCTCTAAATCACAGCCCAATGTAGCCGTGGAAAGGGGTTTTAACCCTTTAAGTGCAGCAGAAATAAGATGCACAGCTACATGGTCGTCTTTCATGACAGGAAGAAACAGCCAAGTTTATTCAGAAATACACTTGGTTTTATAGCAGGACTGCAACTCCAAGAGTAGAGAAAAGGTGATTGGTTCAGAGAGAAGACACCCCATTGCCAGGGCCTGGGCACACACCACAACAGGTGTTCTATCTTGTTATTAATTCCTTTTTATCTTGACCAAATTATCACCCTGGGAGAAATTCTCCCTGGCCTTGAGCTGGACCAGCTCATGGGCTGGGAACAGAGCTGAGAAGCTCCAGCCTGGAATATTTTTCAGGCTGTAATTTTCTTACTTTCTCAATATGTGTCCCACAGCCCAGCCCCAGAATTTGTTTGGGTTTTGAGCTAAACTTTCTCCTCTAAGAATTTTTAATTAAAAAAAAAAAAAGTGCAGACTAGCCAGCATGGTATCAATTAGCACTACCACCCCTCCACGCACCCCATCCGCCCCCTCAGCCTCCATTTATTTTGTAAAGCTCCATTTAATATATTTCCTTAGAGCTGTGTAGTGGTTTCAAGGACTTCTGCAGGGGGAAGCAGCCAGGCAGGTTCTGTGACACTGGTCCTGGGTGGCAGCAGCACAGACAGGCACCAGGGTGGGAAACATTGAACTTCATCCTCAACAAGTATCAAAAGGCGACTTCATTAAAGCCAAAGATTTTTTGCAGTGAGGTAACAGCTTATAGTGTATTGCAAAGAGATATGAGAAAGGGCAGATTTTTCTTATCTTTTGTTATTGGAATTGACCCTCAGGGTCCTTAGGCCTTGGTGAGAGCTTAAGCAAGCTTAGATCAAGGAAGGATTTTGAAATTGAATTTATTCAGATTAGCAAAACCTTCCATGAGAGGATTTACTCTCAACAAGCTGTTGCCAACTTGGAGCTTAGAAAGCCCAGCACATTTTACTGATTTACAATCAACTTTTTTTTTTTTTTAAACCCAAGGCTGGCCTCATTAAAATGTTTGCCATCAACATTCACACAGTAGCAAAGATTCCCTGCCAAATGTTTATTTATAGGTACTTCCCTTGCTTGTTCAGATAATTTTCATTCAGATGAAGTTTCAGGGTTTTAGGAAAAAGATATTGCAAATAATGACATAAGGGAAAGTATGAGAGGAGGAATGCAGTAATGAAAAAGTTCTCTATTAAAATGAAAGCCACTTCTCAGTCACTACTTCATTTCAAAATAAAAACAAGATATGTTTCTAGACTGCATATAAAAAAATTCGCTCTTGAACTTGATGTATTGATTTTGATGTTTCTAGCTCTAAAAAAGTGAATTCTGTGTTCCCATTTCTGTCCTGCAGCCCTGTGATACACATGGAGCTCTCAGCCCCTCTTGTTTTATTTCAGCAGGGAGCAGCCTTATGAACCCTGAGAGAAATCCAAGCTGTGTTCAAATCACTCAGCATTTCACCATCCACTTCACAGGGTCAGGATTTTATCTCACAGCTCCCAAACCAAGTTTGCATGGTTGGAATTCACTATATATTGGATCTCAGGAATCTGGAATTTTTGAGCTTTCTGTGCTTCCAGGCACAGATCCCCTGGAAAACACTGCTCTGGACCTGAAACCTTGGAGAAGGCTTGGAAATGTGAATAATGACTTAGAAATCACCAATGTGCAGTGGGTTAGATGTGTGTATTTTCAGCGGGTGATGGGTCTTAAATTTGAGGTTTTTATAGTATAGTGGTGGGTATGGGACAAGATGGAGAATTTTGGGTGGTGTCTTTTTTTTTGTTCATCTTCTTCTTCCTTCTTCTTCATAGACCTCAGGCAGTGACCTTTGGTTGGTCAATCAAATGTCACTCTAAGAGTCGTGGGAATCTATTATTAGATCAAAAAGATAAATAATGTAGGTGATAAACTTTTATTGGTTTGTTTAGCTTTAAAAGGCCTTGAAGCAGGCTCAGCTGTGGCCATTTCTCCTACTTCTAGCAAGGAGCTGGAGGTGCTGTTGTATTTTCTATAATTTTTGATAAGATATAATAAACACCCAAGCCCAAACACGAGAATTGCCTCAATCGTGTTTCTATTAACCCTGGCTCTGAGGGAAAACAGAGAGACTGATGACAAAGCACTAATGAGCCCAGACACCCCACAGCTCCAGGATACAAATGCAGGGACTCACCTGTTTGCTTTAGCACAGTTTCAGTGCTCAGACAATGACTGAACTGCAGCAGTCGAGCTCAGCAGATTTCTGCTCCACACGATCTAAGCAGCTCTTTATTTTCAATTATAAATAAAAGCCAGAGCAATATGGAACCCTTTGTTGCAGCTCCTCAGTCCTGTAACTTCTTTCTTGTTTGAACGCTAGAAATGTCTTTTGCATTTGAATTCTAGCTGTGAAAATTCTATCAGGGGAAAAAAAAAATATATTAATACTCAAATTGGGCATTAATATAAGGTGAAATGGTGCAAGGAGCCAGAACTGGCTGAGAGTTCTTACACTGAGCTGATGCAGGAGCTATTTTACACATTCCTCCAGCTAAACCTATTTTCCTTGACTTAGATCTTAATAGTTTTTTAGGATAAACAGGAGAAATAAACTCTAATGATGTACTTTCCTTAGCGTGGAAGATTTTTTTCATATTATTTATCCCAAATAATATCTGTTTTGAGAAACAAGCAAGCATAATTATTATGATTACTCCTCAGAAAAATCTTCTAATATCAATCCATAAAATGTTTTCACACCATTAAAGTCTTTTGTTTTGTTTTTAACCTGAAAAATGTGAGAAAAAGTTATTTAACAAGGAGCACTTCTATATAAACGAAGTTCAAAACTTGCAGAACATTTTGTAACTATTTTATTTTAATAATCCAGTGTTTTCATGTATTTCTGATTCTGACTGAATTTTGTTCCTTGGAAATGAATGAAAGAATTAACTATTAAATGTTACCAAATAAAGACCCAGAAAGCTTTTTTTTTTCCTTTTCCTTTCTTTTTTTAATGAAAGCTTTTAAGAGAAACTACTACAAAGGACTTAGAAGTCAGATCTTATATGCAGCTCCCTTAAAGATGGACTGGTAAAGGCACTTGTGAACTACAACAATTAATGAGATCTCAGCCTTTGCACCTCTGATGTCTGCAACAGTCCTGTTGCCAAAGAACTTTCTTCTTGTGATTGAAAACAAGTAAATGCTCAGTAAAAAAATGCATATAAATTTTCTTTGCATTACCAAATAAACGGTAATTTGTTTTTAAAATCAAAATTGAATTTTTCCTGAAGACAAATTCGATTTTCTTTTCAAGCATGTACATGTTTTGCACTAGCAGCAATTTCTGAAAAATTTTCCCTGTTGCATGAGAATCTGCTTAAGGTACATGGGATTCCCCTTTGCCCTCTGCCAAAGTCTGCACATGCATATGTTATGCAAGCCAGGTTTGGTAACTCTTGCAAATTCTAATTTTGTATACTTGCCTAACCCCAAGCTCATTGTGTGTGGTATTAGGCCCATTGCTTGTCAGAAAGATTACTGTTGTATGTATACTATCTTAAATGGTCTTTTTGTGACCTTGCTCTGTGCCCTGAAACAAATGAAGCTGGTTTCTGGTGGAGGTTTGTGGTTTGGGGTTTTTTTTCCTCCTGATGGGCATACTAGGAGCGGAGGGAGAAGGAAAAAAAAAAAAATCATCATTCCACATGCGGTGCACCAAGGCACACAGACTTCCTTGTGACAGTACTTAAAGAAGCAGGCACAAAGAAATAGTCATTGCAGCTACAATAGGGGAGATCTAGTATGCATTTCCAAGGAATCACATTTTGGGGAGAATTACAGAATAATTACACATATGCTTAGATCATGAGCATTCAATGAAGCTGACAATATTTTGAGGATTTAAGATGTTGGTGTTGTGGTCGTCTCTAAGAAACCAGGATAATTCAGACATTCAAATGCAAAATTGCGCCATTTGGAGAGTGTAATGCGGTCTGTTCTGGTCAGTGTTACAAATTCGGAAAGGATTCCCCGGCTGCAGACATCAGCCACTTAATACTTAAATCTGTTTCCAAATGTAAAGCATACAACAAAAGTCTTTTGCATTAATGAAATGGATCCTAACACCAGTGTAGTGACACATTTCATTAACGTGTCACATTACGGATGTAAAATATAATTACAACAGATATGCCTGTCCTACAGCTTGATAAAAACCGTGGATGAAATATTGTTTAACTGATTATGCAATAAACCTCCATCATTTTCTGGCTGTAGACTGAGCTAATTTCGTGCCAACATACTGAACTTCTCAGCCTTGCAGCTACTCTTAGGGGTGGCTCAGCCACATTGATTTGATTTCTGCTGGTACAACAAATATATCAGGCCAGGATAATTGTCGACTGCTAATTAATTGTTAGGAAGTGCCAGTAAATGAGATGTATTTTGGGTTTCCCTAACGGCATCACAACATAAACCATTGCCACTAGGGCTGGCTGTGCTTTTAAATACAGAGATGCTACTACACAGAAGTTTAAAAACTTCACATTGTTTTCTCTTGTGTTTCATAAAAGCAGAGCTGCTGAGACACTGAGAACAGCAGAGGACCAGCATCTAACTCTATTTCTTTTCATCTTCTATTTTCTTCAAGTATATTTCATTACTCTGTAAAACATGGGGCAGGTTTTGCTTCTCTGCATCTGGTCCCACTAGAACTGAAAGCAAAAGAAGAGCATAATCAGTATGCAAACGAGTATTATAGCACCACTCATGTGACCTAGGGTGGTCCACAGTCATCAAAGGAAGAATAAAGGTATTATTTTTTATTGTTAGTGTTATTACTGTATCTAAAATATGCGACAGCCTTTACAAATCAGTAAAACAATGGCTGTGGTCTGAAATCATGTTCTTGGATGAGCACGCTGCAGAGTTTATGGGGCTGTTGGTGTGTTGAGAGCCTGCTTTGAAAATGATGAATCTGAGAGACTATAGAGAATTGTGGCTTCTGTAAACATTGACTTGTGGGAAGTCCTGATACAGGGCTAGCTTATGGCAAGAACAGCATTCAGACTGGGGCACAGGAGGGCTGGAAATCCTCGGGGTGATTTTCCATAGGAGCCCCACATTCTGCCATCACAGAGGCAGCACAAAGTCGAGCTCAGTGTTTGGAGGCTGAGCCACCACAAAATGCAGCCCGAGCAGAATAGTTACACCCCTTCAGAGCCTCTGTCCTGGCAATAAAATGAATCTGAGACAATTCCTCTAATTCTCCTCCCAAATCACACCACCAATATAAAATAATAAGGTATTTTTCAAGAAATTAGGACAGATTTCCCTTCAGTTATACTGTGGTTCAATTAGTCTCTCTGATCACCTTTGATTGTGGGCTTTAGCACTTCTCTTGGTGCAGTAGCACTGAGGTGTACAACTTTTGCTTCCAATTAATCTAATTAAATTCATGAAAGCAGAATAAATTCCACTTATTAAATATACTAAACAAAAAAATCACAGAAATGGTCTTACAAGTCACAGGATTTTAGAACCTGAAGAACCTGCTAAAAATCTCATATTTGGATCATTCTAGCTTTGAGGGGTTTTAATACTTTTGAGTGGACTTTTTATATCTTTGTGTTTCTTAGGAGAGGAAAAGAAATTAATAGACCCCACAAAACTCTTTTAAAAACAACAAAGAACAAAACACACCAAAAAAACAACAAAAAAGAGAACCCAGATCTGCACAACTTTATGTTTCTCAGACACTGCTGACGTAATTCTGCCTATCAGGAGATAAAGTCACTTGGCAGCAGTGAAATATCTTTTCTGAAACTGAATTTTTTTTTATGAAGCACAGGCATTATGTGTATATGAAGCACTCACAAAGAAAGGAAAAGATGGCAAAGCTGATAATCAACAACAGGTCTCTACTGTGTGCAAGAGTATGAAATTGTCAACTTGTGAAGTTTATTTAAAATCCTGTTCTTGTTTTAAACTGCTGAAATGAGTAAGCAATAATTATAATCAGGAATAATAAAATATTAATAATTTAAAAATTCAGGACCCTGTGGACCATCAGGTGAAATTCAAGTGAAGGTCACAAAGTACAAGTGTGTAAATAATATACATAAAAGTAAGCAATTCACTTGACGGTTTAGCTGCAAAAATTGTAAATGCCCTCGAAAAAATAAACAATTATCTTTCTATAACAGAACATACAGAAAAACATGGTCTAGTATACATTCATTCTTGCTACAAGAAGGAAATAGAGAGGAATATACTAAATAAAATAAGAAAAAAGTGAACTTCATAATTAAAAGAAATTAATGAACGTAAGGTTACGTCAGTAGCATTCTATTACACAAGGATATAAACCAGGCAGAATTCACTTGGCATAAATATTTGGATTGAATCAGCTTCTGCTTTAAATGTGGGAAGTGGAACAGACATTTGCAGTAGTAAAGAGCAACTTGCCAGTGCTATGATTCCCCACTGAGCAGACTGTGCCAAAAAATTCAACTGATACACCTTCCTAATGGATGGACTCCTTTTCCCCTGAAAATCTTCATGTTTCTTTCTAAAATGTAAAACCCAAGGACTTTTCTCAATGTATATGTTTTTAATTTGGTTATGCTTTGCTGGCAGCACCCCTTCACATGCATGTTGATTTAGGATATGACTGTGCTGCTTAAGTCTCTTTATGTTTCCACTTGTACAAGCAGCTCATACTATTATTAACCATAAGTGGTGAAAGAATTATGAGTTAATTACTTTAAAAAGAATATTTTGATTTCCTTGTGGTCATGTCACACTTTTGCCCACCATGGTCTAATTGCATACTTTTTATTATTTCTCTGTGTTACAGTGACTTCCAAGCAGCACAGTGCATACTTCCATATATGTTACCAGAGCTGAGAAAGATTAATAAAAATCTTAATTGCTGAGACCCTAGTCTGGGGAGACAAAAGGGAGGTTTTTTAACCTATGTCTTATCAATTCAAGCTCCCCTGTTTCAGCAATGACTGAACAAACTTCTTACCTCCTTCGTGTTTGTGGAGTCACATCTCAGCCATTATCATTCCAGCCCAGAATCCAGCATGGGGTGAATCCCTACCTTGCTGCTCTCACTGCAGTGGAAAGATGAGAAAGGTGATGGGGAGCAAGGGAAAGGTGGAGGGTCATAATCCATTCCAACCATACAGTGCCTGGAGCTCTTTATGTCAGCACGTTCCATTCCCAAAGGCCAGAACGATCCCATTCCCAAGCAGCCAGTATTC
Source organism: Acridotheres tristis (assembly GCA_037013685.1). Taxonomy (NCBI): domain Eukaryota; kingdom Metazoa; phylum Chordata; class Aves; order Passeriformes; family Sturnidae; genus Acridotheres; species Acridotheres tristis. The sequence goes on along the minus strand of CM072890.1, from coordinate 7,630,651 downwards.
CTTGTACCAGATGTGGTAGATAACAAACAGTCAGGGCTCTATAGAAGCATTTACAAAATACTCCTAGAAGTGTTCCCACCTGTTGATCTTAGACACCTTTGCCCCCACTAAGTCCAATAAGAAGCAATTCCAAGCAAATGTACAAGACAGAGGTAAATCTGGTCATATCAGCCTAAATGAGATAGCCATCACTCATTCTGAAGGGATAGTGTGAAATCCTTCCTGTGGTAACTGCAGATTTTGAAGCTAAAGCTCCACAAGTAGTGGAGATCTGTACAGTCATCTGCAAAACCTCACTCTTCCTACTGTCCCTAACAATATTCTGGTGACATTATCCTTGGTATAGCACAGGAGTAAGTGTCTGAGCAGTTTATGGTTTCCATTGGCATTTTTTTGCACTGTGCTGAAAGATTATGGAAAGGGAAGGAACAGGATATCAATCAAGGCTCAGCTGTCAGACAAGAGGAATGAATATGGGAGTCTGATTTAATTTCATTATCACAGAGAGTGAAACTGCTATGCAGTTCTGTAGCTCGTCTTCCCATAGGAGTCCTTTGTTAGGTCTTCAATGCTTTCCCTTACACCAGCTTTATGTTTTAGGAACTGCTGACCTGAGTGAAGTTGTTCCTGATGCACAGCAGCACAGGCAGCCAACTCCAGTCCTTCCAGTCTCAACTGGAAGTGCTCCATGGGAAGAAATACATGAAGATATAGCTATCTACCAGCAGAGCACTGGTCTCTGTCTCACACTTGCTGGGTCTGTGATGTTGCCTCAGAAAAGCCAGATCCATTTCTTCCTCTTACTCAGACCTTCCTTTTGATTAACAGCAAAAAGAATTTTCCTGTTCAAATGAACTCATTAATTCAATAAAACTTTTGCTAGAAATGCCCAACAGCCTTACAGTTAGTGAACAAGAAGTGTAACACATTCTAAAAAGGATTTATTGAGGTCTTAATTTGTCTTGGCCATTCTTTGACACAAAAATGTCAGGTGGCTTGGGAAAGCATATTTGCATTATCACATCCCCACTGGCAAACAAGACTCTATAGGCTCTACTGTGGCTTCCACATTCTCCATAAAAATAGATAGGAAACCTCTCCCAGCCTGACTCAGTTTACTCCATGTGTCAGCCAGTCAGGATATATATTTCACCAACTACAAAAGCAATGTCATGAGTCACAGGAAAGTGAAAGGACAACTCTGACAGAATCATCATCACCTCTGTGTCAGAGATCAGCAAAGAAGAAAACATCTAACTTGGGCTACAAGAAGTCTGAAGTTTTCTAAGGTCACTCAGAAACATCCTGTTCACTATTATGGGTTCAGGTAATGGCCAGAGCAGCCTGGCACATGAAATTACATTGTAAAGTAAAGAATGGGATATCCATCCAAACCCATCTGCCTTTTTAAGATGCTCTTTGCAGATGGTCCCTGTAATGTACTGGAAAAATCTGTAACCTAGAAATATTTGGAGTTACATCTCTGCCTGGCACTAACCAACACATACTCACGTTTATTCAAATTGACTGAAGGTAGAATCATGGAATGGTTTGGGTTGGAAGACACGTTTTAAGATCCTCTAGTCCAAACTCCAAGATGAGCAAGATCTAGCCTTGCAAATATTTATGTGCCTTCCAAATACCCAAAGCCTTAAACATCGCATTCACGTTTAATCTGAAACGTTTAATTATGTTTACTCTGAAATCTAATAAACCACCCCTCAGATGCAAACTAGCAAATGGCTGAAGTAGAAAAAAACCTGTGTGACTTCTGGTTTGTTCTAAACGTGTAACTGATGACCAACCCAAAACATACAATACAAATTTCTCCACAACACCATCTTGCTGTGGAACAAAGGACACTGCAGCGCTCCCCAATTTGGCTGGCTTTTCACGCTTTCCCTATTCTTCTAGGGAAATCTTAAGCCATGAAATTTCTTTTTTGTTAACGCAAAGACATGGTAATGTCAAGCATTCATGACCATAAGCATGGAAAATTGATGAAATTACAGTGTGTTCAGGAAAATAATGCGGTGATGACAGAAAGAATCTCTGCTTGTATCTGCGTCCTGGTGGCAGCTTTTTGAACAGGTGAACATTTTTTCCTCCCTCTGTGCAAAACATCTCTTTGCATGAATACATCAAATAGATGCCCAGGGAGAAAGGTCAAAGGGAAATAGTCACACAAATAATTAAGATATGAAGAGACAGTGTATTAGGTTCATTAATGTTTTCCACTGTCTTATTCAGTTGAGGTACACCTTTCAACCTGACACAGGAGAGGGTCTGCAAGGCTCTATAAAAATGGAAAACAATGGAGCTGGGCTTCTTGCTGCCACAAAACCAGGACAGGCAGAGCATGGATAAACAGGGTATCCCTCTTCCCACAACATAGCAAGGGCCATTTGGAAGCTCCACAACCCACATTCCCCATCTTCTGGGTGCTCCTGGTTTGGTCCTGCAGCTACAGTGGGATTTTCACACACCTCACTCCCACAGGGTGGCCAGGTAAATAAAGAAATGAATTAATATACCAGGCCCAACAGTCATATGTGACACTATCTTGGGCAGCTCTTGAAAGAATCAAGAATTGGTTGAAACATTAATTATATATTAACAATTCCATGAGTAACATTAAAGGCTAAAATTAAAACCGGAAGACTAGGGAAAAAAAACCAACTAGTTAAATGAAACAAGAAGAGAATGAATAAAGGTGAACACTTTACTGTAAGAACCTGGCAGGATCCCCTCAGACTGGGGAGAGTGAGCACTTGGCTAAGTCCCCAGTCCAGCTTTCCAATCAATGGGAGTTCTTCCCCACAAAGAGTTCCCCTAATTTGCATGTCAGTGTGATCTGCCTGGGGGCAGAGACTTCTCTGCTAAAGAGCAAAGCTCACAAGCCCTGTCCCCTTCTGACCAGCACCTAGCTTTCATCATAGACCAGCAGGAGAGCTTGGTCACAAATAGGAGTACTACCCCCTCAAGGATGGGATTGCTTTGCTGGAAAGATCTCCATCTTCAGACACTCATAGGTAGGATCTCCTCTTCTAAGGGTACCCCAGGAAAATGTGTTCTCTCCTATTTTCATTCCTAAATTATTCTTTCCATTAAGGGCACACCCTGATTTTACCAGAATGGTTGCAAAGAATCACAATGACCATGAAGAAAATGTAAAATCAATCTAATATTAACACAATTTCTCCTAACTCAAATTTATCAGGGCAGGAAATACTTCCAGCTATTTCTTTGAAATCTTAGTATTAATTTGTAGTCTCTTACAACTTTTCAGTCTTACATGAATTTTTAGATTTCATATTTTCTACAAAAGTGTCTTTCCCCAGGCAGACAGAACACACTCATCTTTATGTGTCTGATCTGTGCAGTAGATGCACAAATATTTAGGAAGGGGCAACACAGTCAAACTGTGCCCATGCCCTGGACAGGTCAGCTGCAGCTACTGAAAACAGAGTCTGAGGCAAACCTGCCACCATTTGCCTCCTCTTATGGGGTTCAAACATAAGACTTCATGCCACTGAAGCTCAAGCCCATGTTTATTAAGGAGAAAATAAATGCATGACTGTATTTCCCCGTGGTTCAGTTGCTGCAGGCTGACACAAACCTAAGCTTCAGTTTTAAGGCAGCACTTGGTTTGCCACAAGATTGCTTCTCATTTAGTCTCTGGGCAGGGACCCTGCAACAAAAGCTGCAGTTCCCTGGCCCAGTTTCCATCTGCTCTCCAGAACCAGCCACCCGAGCCTGATGCATCCCAAAGTTTCTTTGCTGGGTATATTTTCCTGAGCTTCTTAGCCAAGCAAACATAGGGTTGATTTTCAGACAGTTGCCATCATACTAGTACTTTTTAAAAATCATAGATCCTCCTTGTTCTCTTTTTAGTTGAAGTCACCTCTTAATGGTTTTCTGCACAATTCTGAAGACCAGGGTTGTTCTCTTAAAATCTGAAATTCATACATATTCAGAAGGCTCCAGAAGCAGATGTACCTCACATATAAAGGTCTGCCATAACCAGAGAGAAGCAGCACCACCTCTCCAGATCCCAGATTTTACACAGCCTCTGCACTTGGAGAAAGCACAGGTGAAACTGCCGTGTAACACAGCCATGCATTACCTCCCCCAGGCTTTCAGTAGCTCCCCAAAGCACAAGGCAAATGCCAAACAAGGAGAAGCCCTGTCCCACCCTGCCAGCACACCAGCTAAAGGCACGGCAAGCTGCACAAACGATGCAGGAATTGCAAGTTATGTTTTACACCACCGATTTCTTCCTCAGCATCGCTCTTTGTTGTGCTCATGCTCTTGTTGCCCTCTCGTGGCTGCTCTGACGAAGCTGGCCCCACCTCAACCCGCTTAGGACTGAGCTGTGATTATAGATGCATTTTTGGAAGTCTAAGACCAGCTTTTTATCCCTAAGAATGATCTATTATAGCAAGAATATTTTATGCTTGTAATTCTATAAACATCCTCACATATTTCATAGAATCACAGAAGGTTCTATGGGGTTGGAAGTGACCTTAAAGATGACACAGCTCCACATCCCCTGCCATGGGCAGAGACACCTTCCACTACACCAGTTTGCCCAGAACTCCATCCAGCCTGGGCTTGAACACTTCCAGGGATAGGACAGCCACAGCTTCTCTGTGCCAGGGCCTCAGCACCCTCACTGGGGAGAATTTATTCTGAATATCTCAATTTATTCAGAATATCTAAATCCACCCTCCTTCACCTTAAAGCCATTTCCCCCATCCTGTCACACACTCTGTGTCCTTGTCCAAAGCCCCTCTCCCCATCCCAGCCCTCTCTGCTTCCACACTCACCCAAGTACACAGCACATCACCCACATTATACAGCACATTAATCATGATTATATTGATTTTGCTGTTTTGTTCCACTGTTTCAACCCAACAAGAATATTCAAAGGCTTCTCTCACTGACACCAATGAGTTTCCTTGAAGGTCCACAAGTTCTCAACTGAAGTTCCTCTTTTTTCCAAGGGAATCCATGGAAAGCACTGTCAGACCAGAGACCCTTCAGAAGAAAGAACTGATCTGTAAGGGCACCACCAGCAAACAGCATCCAGGGGCCTCAGGATTTTTTTGTCAGGCAGTGACTGCCACTCTCCCTTGTCCCAAAAGCTATTCAAGCTCTCAAAGGCCTATGGCTTCCTCTAATGCCAAATGATTTCACCCGCAATTAGCTGGCTTACCAAATACTCTAGAGATGAGCTTTAATCTCCTGGTGGGTCAGTGATTAAGGTAGAAAGTGTGAATAAGCCCTTATAATCAGAAAGTGTTGTGAAAAAGGACACTTAATATACATGAGGCATAGATACTGTATGCAAAATAAACTTTGTTTCAGCAACAAAAAGAGCATCAGGATGGGGTGCTCAGGGGAGGAAAGAAAAGCAGTTTCATTTCTGAGAGGTTTTAGTTCTTACTAAAAGCTGTCTAAGTTAATTCAGAAAGACTGATAGGACAGTGCCAGAAGAAGCAGGATCCAAAAAAATACAAAATTGACAGAATTGGACAAAACCCACTATCCATCAATTTTGTGCCCTGAGAATACATTGAAATTATTTTTCCCAAACTATTTCTAGAGCAGATGCATTTCTTTCTGTAAACACAAAGAAAGAAAATAAATAAATAAATAATGTTTACAAATAAGCACAAACCTCCTCTGCTCTGTGATACTGACCAAGAAAATAAAATGCACATAGAAAATAAGTATGAAAGCACATTAATTTATATCCCCACGAAAAACTAATAATGAAGAAAACCTTCCTGTGTTTGCTAAAGCAATATTAAAGCTTCCCCAGCTAAAGCCACTTATTAGGTATCATTTACTATTTGATTCCACCACTACTTAAAAGACTCTGGAAGTTAATGTGAAGAGTTTCCACTTTAAAATTCCCTTTTAAATATTTCTCCCTGTAAGGTTTGACATTTCTTAGAGGTCTCACTTCTGCAAATTCTTGGGACAACACAGAGCAGATGCGTGTGGGACAGTCAATGGAAAGAAATTTCTTTGGTATAGCAGGATGGAAAAGGAATTAGAAAATGTCTCAATTCTTCCCAGTTTGTTTCAAAGCAGCTGACAATTATTTTCATGTGTGGGAGGAAATTAATCTTGCTAATTGGTAAGACGTGACATATTCAAATGTTCAGAATCACAAATCCATGTCTTTATCCAAACTCACTGTGACATGCAAGAGAACTTGTAACCACTCCCAAGCCTTCCTTTTTGATATTGGGCTGATACTCTGTGAACCAACAGATGTTTTGCTTGATAGATTACAAATTAAAACTTGACCCAAATCTACACGAGGAGTGACAATTTGAGGGAGCAGCATATTACAGAACCAAGGGCCACCAGCAGCAAGAAAGCACCATAAACATGGTGAGCTCTTGGGTGTGTGCAGGGTGATAACTCTACCCTAACTAATCATTCCAAGTAGAGATATGGTCTTTCCACTTTTCTTAAGCATGAGGAGAAAACTGGTGAGTTTAGAGTGAGCATGTGGTTGCACTTCAATATTTCATAGCATTGTCATCATCATCATTATGGTAGCATTATTTTCTTCACCCCTGCCAAAACGTATGAAAATTTATCTCAGCCCGAAGCAGTCAGTGGTGAATGAAACACTGGAGTGTTCATAAAATACATAGGTCTCAAACAATGCATTTCATTGATAGGCAGTGGATGTGGGGTTTGTTTCAGAAGCCAAATCCTCCCCCACAAGAAGAAACATTCCTTTCTTGCATGTTCTGGCCAAACTTACTGTGCAGAACACTGCTGAGAAACTGGGCACAGTCTGTAGATTCGTGAGGACTGGGAACCACCTCGAGATTTTTTTTGTCCCTCTGTCTGTGTTGTCTGTGGTTGACACAACTTTGCAGCACTCGCTCTGATTTTGATTTAAAGCTGTCCTCAAAAAACAATTTAAAATTCTTTATGAACAAACCTCTGCAGTACTTCAGCTGAACTATAGCAGAAACAATTTGTCACAGCAACAGCTGGAATAAAATGTGTCAGCAAGATGAATGTCTTGTTCATGCACACTGCAATGCTGATCAGCACTGGAGGGAAAAAAATCAATCAGTCTGTTTCCAGCATGTTTTAGGCAAGAAGAAATAGCAGTCATTTCATTTCAGTAAAGATGGATAAATGTCTGTATCTTATCAGATTTCTTAAAACAATCCCTGGCTAAGTAGAGTATAAAGCTCCTGAGCCAAGTCAAATCTATTCATTCATATTCTCAAGACCATTAGATGATAATCAGGCACATGTTACCCAAACATCCAAAAATCTCCACTGGGGGGGCTACATCTTTCTAACAGAAGTAAGTAGAGGAATTAGACTTCTCAAATTGCTCACTCTGAGTTCATTTTTCAGATTACATATTTATTTTCTTGCAGTTATTTAGTACCTATTTTAATTGCCAAGTACTATCCTTACATAGTCTTAAATTTTTTCTGGGCATTGAGAGCCCAAATGAGATTGTTCTCAACCTGTGTGGCAGACTTTTGAATTAAAATTTCACACACCATGCAAAGTTAACCATGGTTCTGCAGAAGCAGAGGAGAGAGCATATCTTTTACTTTATGAAAGTTAATATACACCTCTATTTGTCTCCAGGCATTAGACAAGTCCAGAAACAGACAAATCTGCAGCTTTTGGTTCTGTGCACTCAAAATGCACTCATTGAATTCCAGAAAAAGAAGAAAAACCCCCAACATTTTTGGACCTGTACCAAACATCTTGTGGCCAAATGCAAGTGAAAGCAAATTTTGCCTGGTTTTAAGTTTTGTTTGAAATATTTGGTCTGGTTCTAAAATCCTTACGTTTTCTGTTTGCTCCCTGCAACTACCATCCTTTACTAGCAGCGTTCTTACTATTTTTTTCTTCACTTAACTTACTTACTCTTTGCTTATTAAATATACTATTTATGTATATTCACTTTCATTAGCTCACTCCTCCCCTCAGTGCATCTGTGTTCCTGTCCAGCACAAACCTAAGGTTCACCCAGGGCATTGCTTTCAGATGAGTTTCAAATCATGTGAAATTTGAACTTGACTTGATAAGGGACACTTCTGGTTTGGGAGATAGCAGGGAAGGCAGAAGTGTCCCATATGACTTTTGCCATGACTGGAAGATGAAACTATTGCAGCTTCTTGCCCTTGGCTCTGATGAACAGGACAAGCAGAGGAATAGGGAAGGACATCTCCTTTTACAGCTAGATTTGTTATTACTTCTAGATTAATTCATTCAGCAGGATCCTCTTCATCTCCTTTACGTTCCTTCAGCATTTTTCCCCATTCCTTTGCAACTTTCAAATACCCCAAACATAGTATGTTAATTAATATTATCTTGAACAAGTCATTCAAGTCTGTACACTAATTCTTAGACCTAATATAGATATGCAGATATATAGATATCTCCATCCCATATAAATGTCTGTAAAGAGTCACATATTGTGAAGCTATAATTCCGTTCTCTGAGCAGCATACAAAATCAATATTAAATGCCTTTCTGTGAGCCTTCCTGACTCACAGGTATCACAGCTCAAGATTTTATCCCTAGCATCTTAATCCTCCATCCTGCACCATGGATTTAGGAGACAAGGTAACCAGGGCAGCCTCTTCAAAATTCATGAGCTTCAGTATGGTATAATCACCAAAACTGTAACATCAGTGCAAACACACACAGGCAGGCTTGCTCACTTTTTGTCTTCTAAAACTTCATGAAGAAGTTTTGCAATGCAAGGTTTCTGCAGAACACAAATTATCACACATTTAGTCCAACCTTTCTGCTTTATGGCTGCTCCTCTAATCAGCTTTTCCAGCTTTTTTTGAAGCTGCATCCTGATTCCCTTGGACTCAGCACCCCCAGTCCCCTAAGCTGGAGAGGACAGGGTGGGAGTGTGCCACCTCACATTGTGTCAGTGGTGAAGATTTGTGGGAAGCAATCGGGATCAAAAGGCATTTGCTTAAATTAGCTTTTTTATTATTACATAAAGCCCAAGAAATCTTCACAAGGGAAAAAGTTTACCTTGAAAGCTGGAGTTTTAGGGGTATTCAGGCCCTAAAAATTTCCAAAATTCTCCTCATAATTGGTTTCAATGTATATATGTCATTAAAAATCATGCCCACTCTATTTGTCCAAAATTTAAAAAATAATAAATAAAAAAATAGAGAATCCCAACTTTTTGCCCTTCCTGACAGAAATCATTCCATTTTGACCACCTGATGGGCCCTTGGGGTTAATTAGAAAATCCCCATCAAGAGCTCAGAGGCCAATATCAGCTGTCAAAATCCCACATTCCCTTCTTTCACCTCTTTCAAGTGCAAAACAACCTGTGTCTGAAGATGTGCCAGAGAATAAAAGGGCACACCACAACCACTGTGGGCTCTGACTTAGACCTATTCATGGCCTCACTACTATGAATACAGCAAAATCTCAAATGAAAGTTTTAATCTCCCCACTGCATTCAATCCAAAGAAAAAAGGGCTTCCCTTTTAACAATTTCCCCCTTAAATCTTTTGTGTTGCCTTGCTCCTGAAAAAGCTGAGATTTTGCTCAGCCCCAGCGAGGGCTTTTGCCACAGAAAGCACTGCACCTAACCCCTTTGTGCTGACATAAGAGTAAAGGTCTGCTCAGACCAAAAGTAACTCATGCAAAAGGCCTTCAGAGGGTCTAAATACAAATGGAACAAGATCAGAGTTAAAAGTGCAGGCATCTGATCTCACCCAGCTTGCCTTCCCTGCTCCCTTCCCTTGTTCCCAAAGGTGCATGGGAAATACAAAGATGAGTGGGGAAAAACAAACACTGAAAAAAAAAAAAAATCAGATGTGCTAATGCTGGAAGATGAAGACAGAAAAGTCCTGTTGCTCCATGTCCTCTGCATCTCTGCATCTCTCTCCAGATGAGAGGAGATCTCTCTCATATCTACAGGTGAATACACCACATCAAAAAGAACAGACTTGTTATCCCTGTGATCACCAGGTGCTTTCCACTGCCTGCAAGCAGACCCCACTGACAGGGAAGCCAGTAATAACTTGATTTTGCACTCAGTTTTATGAATGAAGGCAAGCAGCAAAGGCTGTGATTTCATTAATGGCTCAGCCGTGTGCAGGCACATTAAGGGCATGAAATGAAAACCAGAAGTAGTAAAGATCTTCAGATGTGCTGGTCCATCTTTTGGGGTTTTGGGGAGTTTTTTTGCCATTTTGCCACAGAACACACTTTTCACCCCATTTCAATCAGAGCAGAACATTTCTGCCCCAGTGCCCCCAGCCCCAGAGAGCATCCCCAGCCTCACTCTTTGTGCCCAGCCCCTCTCACTGACACTGAGGAAAGGAGGTTTTCTATCCTTCCATGCTTGCCCCCCTGCCCAGGACTCCTTCTCTCCCCTTCAAGTGATTATTGTTTTGTTTTTTTCTCCTCGTGAGCAGTAACACCTACATTGTATGGGGAGAGACAGGGAGCATTCATACCCCTCAGAAAGCCATTCACTGCAGGGCAGCTGGAGAGCCCCAGTGTTCAGCTTGCCCTCTTCACTCTTGGATGAGTTTTGTGCAAAGCTCGGGCTTGGAGTCCTTTCCCTCCCAGAGCCAAGCAATTAATGAGAGGTGGAAAAAGGAGAGAAAATGTCGCAGGGTTTTATCTTTCTTCACAACTTGTTCTTTTTATGTTTGTTTGTAGCTAAATTATGTTATCTGGTTGCCCTGGAAGGATATAAAAGCATACTTGGGGAGGAAAAAGGAAATTATGTTTAATTAATTAATATGTCCTTGGGCTTTTTTCTTTTATGCTAAAGGTTTGGAAATGGCACCTCCTATTCATGGAGCAGTGAGTGGAACTGCTGCTAGAAGAGGGACCACTGACCAAGCAAGATTAGGGGTGTTTTAATTTAGTATTTCCCTACTTCACATAGTGGCTCATCTCTTTTCAGGGGATGTTTTTGTAGATCAGAGCTCCAAAGGTCCTAATGGGCTGTTAACAAATTTTGTCCCCTGAGATTTGTGGTGTACTAACCAGGATCACATTCTAAAGCAGAGCTATGGACTTTTACACAATAAAGCCTATGAAAAAAAGTGAGAAAAGAAGTTTTAAAAATACCCACCCCCCCCAACTTCACCCATCATCCCATCTCCTTTCCACTTTATTTGCTGTTGATGCAAAACTGTTGGATTTCCAATTGCATGTTGCCATCATGCTTCATTTTAATTAGAGATACACCAAATACCTCCCACCCCTCAGTATTACATGGGCCACCCTTCACTAGGAAGTTTAAATATTCATGTTCTCTTTAGTGAACAAGAACCTATAATAATGGAATAAACAGTGTGGCTTGTTTCTGGTGAGCCAAGCAATAAGATCACTGAATTGGTTTTGTTGGTTTGTTAGTTACATAATATATAATATACCATTTGTTTTAAGGAAAATGCCTATGTAATGTAAAAATGAAAACAAACACCAGGGATGAATTACATTCTTGGGTTTTCCTTGGCAGAAGCTGACTGTGTTAAGCCACTGAAATAGCACAAGGTAATCACACTGTGATGAATCCAGGAAGACAGGGTCATTTAATGTGTCATGGTGCAGCCATTTCCTACTGGTGGCCAAGGCAATGCTCTTCATACCCAAATACAATCACTGCAAAATAATTTTACTGGAAAACTGATCAACAGATTATGCTGTTGTGTTCTATATTACAGCAAAATCCTTTTTGTCTTCATTTTGCCTTGACTAATAAAAAAAATATAATGAAATAATAATATCTTTAAGACTAACAATAAATATTATGAGAACTGGTTACTACAGAAAATAATTTTGTTCTGTTATTTTCCATAGTAACATAACTTTTTTCCATTTAAACCTAAAAATAAAAGTAATTAGTGTCAGATGTTTCAGGATGACTCAGAAGACTGTGCAGCCTTGTCCTGGTTGACACTGGACAGGAATCAGAAATATCCCTGTCAATCCAGAGTAAGTCAATAAAATACAAAACTCGAAAGACTTAAACACTCCCTTCAGTCCCATAGCACAGACAAATGGGGGAAAAGAAGGAAAGAGGAGTCTGAAGGCCTCACCTGGTTGGTGGCTCACTGTGTCAGGAGCTGTATAAATACAGAGCACATGCGAGTCTTTTTTCATAACTTGTATAACCAAGCAGAAAGTCTCTCAGCTCAGTTTGAAGGTATGAGTCCAGCTCTTTCCATCCTCTCTCTTTCCTAAAGCCTGAAGTTTTCAGCACCATTAAAAATCAGCAATTACATTTCACAGCTGGTATAAGCTGTAAAATATAAGCAGGCCCTAAGTAGGGTGGGAATAAGTGAGCTGGTAAATTGTGTTTTGTGATTCTGTTTGTTACATAATTAGAGACCTGATGATATAGGACAGCAAATGGAAACAGAGACTCATTAACCTGAATATTCAGAAATATAGATGAGTATATATATATATATATGATTATACATATAAATATATATGAGTATTTATTCTCAAGGGGCATTGGTTGGACAATTAAACTCACAATTAATGGTTTGGGAGATATGATGGAAACACAGTAGTGATCAGCCTCTGGTCACTGCAGCAAAGTCAAAATCTAGACTTCCATTCAGGTCTTGAGACCCCTGGGAGGAAAGGCACAGTATCAGCAGAGTGGGGTTTGTTGGGATATGCCCTGGCAAAGGAACCACTGTTGCCAAAAATACAACTCACTTGGCCCTATGGCAGGATTTTAACAGATATCTTACATTAAAAACAACCCTTTCATCCTGTTCAAGAAGAAAAACCTCTCAGGACAGCTCACCTGACTTCAATAAATTATTGAGATCTCAGTGAAAGACTCACACCCATAAAATTTTATTGCAGATTTTATCCAATTACTTTTGGCCTCCAGAAAACTTTAATTACTCTTCTACTGTGACACAAAGATTAGATTTGGCAGTCATATTTTAAATATTACTCGTGTAAGTCCTTTTTCCTAAAGCTTTTGAGAATCTGTGTGCTCAAAAAAAAAAAAAAAGAAAGTGGATCTTCCCCACCAATTGAGTTTGATAAGCTCTGACTATTATAGTGAAGGGAAATAGAGAATCAAGAGTATCTTTGACTTGGATCCTTTACTGGGTCTGTAACTGAGTCAATAATCTGCTGCCATTTAGGCTTTAGACTCCCATTTAGCTGCACTATTTGAACATCAGTGCCAAAACCTCCTGCCTGGATGTGCTCAGAACAACCCTCACACTCTCTCCCAGTTTCTATTTCCTTTTCTAATTTGTGCATGCAAAGTGTTTTAGATATGATTCTACCACAGATATGGCACAAACTCCACTCCCATCAGGAGAGATTCTCTGTCAAATAAAGACAGTTTCGTGAATACTAATTGAAAACAATAGATAAAGACAAACTTAACAACGTGGCAGAGAAGTAGCAGGGGATCTGCCTGTTTGCAGAATGTCTCCTGTCTGCCTGTGAACACTGCTGAGCAAGCCAAAGCCCCTGCTTAGGAATGGTTTAATTTATATGCCCTCAGAATGAGGTCATATCCATATCATGCATGATCTCTATTAGCTTTACAGATGCCTTAACCTGAGAAGGTTCAAGCTCTTCAAGAGCTATTCACACTTGGCAGATTGATATAGTAACTGACAATTCACTGCCATCCAAGTGTATCTGGGAACACAAAGCTCACATAAATATTGTTGAGCATATCCCATTGTCAGTTATTCACTTCTGCCCTTCAGCTTCCTGCAGCCCTGAGAGGAAGATCATTTCTCTCGGTGTCATATGTCTGACTGACCCAGCAGGCACAAAATTGTTTCCTTTTTGCCAGTAATGGATTGTGCTGGGGATGCCAGACACAGGTTTGTTCAACCAACCAACAATGTGAAACATCAGAGGCCGGGCAGACAGAGATGGCTGAGAAAGCCTGGAACAGCTTCCAGTGGTGTTCCTACATGGAAAAAGTTCCAGGAGGAAGCATGAAGGTCTACATGATGTTTTTTCTGCTGCAGTTTCATAGCTGACCTGCCTGCTTACCCAACCTAAGCCCTTACCAAAGGCAATCGTGAGCAAACAACATGCTGTACTCATGGCTTTCCAGCCCAGAAATTCCCACCTGGTCCTTTGCTCTGGCTTTACTACCCCCACCTGAGCCTCTCTCTGTGTGTGACAGCTCTCAGATAAGAAGGCATGAAAAGAATAATAAAGGATGAGAAAAAGATAAGAAATAAGTGTGCAGAACTCATGGCTTTCAAACTTAGCTGGATCAAATGTTTCTGATTGATAAATCTGGTTGAAGAAGGTCAGATGTGCTCCGATCTAAATTTCGAGAGGTATTCTTTCTTTTATTCGCCTGGCACTCATCTCTCTCATGCACTAATTTAATCTGAAAAGAGTCATCAAATTAAATAGATACATGTTCTTAGCTGCACTAGCTCCTTTTATTCAGCCATAACCCCATTTCAAAAAAATTGCTTTCTTTATCCCAGTTGAATTAATGAATGAAACTGGTAAAAAAGGCAAATGAGTGGCAGAACTTCCACAAGTGAAACCACAGACTTACATGGTCCAAACAGGAGTGTAATTCCACCTTCCAGCACTGCAAGCTGATGGCAGAGCTCAGCCTCTTTGTCTAGCAGCAGCCTCTAAGCATCACCTTCACCTTCAGCTGGGCAGCCCTGACAGACTGGTTTGCTGTGAGCACACCAAACAACCTGGGCACATCAGCAGTGCCCATGCAACAGCTATTTTTTCATCCTGATTGTCACCTGTACTGTTATTTGACAATTTTGGCATGGCAGACACAAAAATATTGCCTTTTTTTCTTTTCTGCTACTTCCCTTTAATGCAATGAGAGTTACTGGAAGTAAAATCAGTTAAATCTAAACTGCAAAAATTATATACTGAGTACTAAAGGTACTAGGGAGAAACAAGAAATCTAAAATTAAAGCTTTCCTTGAAGCTGTAAGCACAAGTAATTTAATGTCCATTTCTGGTAAAGTATGAGAAAAAGTAGATCCATTACCTAATTGTCAAAAAAACTTCTTAAATTAAAGTACTGTGAGCACTATAGCTAGACCTGATGGAGGGAACAAGAGCAGCTGAATAAATTTATCCATTTACATCATTTTATGTTGCAGAAGAAACCATGAGAAGAACCCAGGAGCCTTGGTGCCCTGTAGTGCCCTCAGTGCATCAGGGAGCCCTCCTTGCATGGCATCAGGGTAAACAGAAGCCCTGGATGTGCCTGAAGTGCTCCTGGCTAATTCAAAGGGGTACATGACATTACCCAGGTCAGTCAGACAAGCACAGAGGCTTCAACTTCCCCCAGATTAAACCATCAGACCCACATCAATCACTGGGTGTTAAAGACATGGAGTAATAGGAGGTTGTCAACAGGCTGAGGCTTCTGTCCATAAAACAGATGTCTTGGCTTTTCCTTGGTCTTGTTTATTCTTCATAAATACCAGAGCAAGACAGCAGACTCACTATTATGTCCTAACAACGTTCTGTTAATCAGGCATGTCATCTGCTTGTATGGCCCAACCTTCTGCAGATCCCAAACATTCCCTTTCCACAAGAATTCAGCACAAAAACACTGCAGCATAGCTGCTTTATGACCAGGGATAGGACCAACTTGTTTTGTGATTTCAGACACTGATCTTGCAACAGCAAACATACAGACACTATAGCAGGCGTTTTCTACAAAAAAAGAGGTTTTGATCACCACCTTTCCTTTTTCAGTGGCAGTTTATCAAGAGCTTTTGCCAAATTCCCAGCTTAGTAAAGAGGCAGCACTGAACTGAGGAACAGCACATTCTTCCCAAATGGCTCTGAAAAGCAATCAAGAGAGTGAAAGCAGGTTAAAATAATAATTACACCAGGAGCATATTATTGGTCGGTTAAAACCAGGAAAGAGAAGGAAAAATAAAAAAGGGGGGGAAAATAGAGAAAGAAAAAAAGGCAAAACAAAACCAGGAGATAAAAGAAGTGACCAAAGAATTCAATAAGTATAAAGTTACACATTGCAGCCTGAACTCACATCATGGCAGAGAGGACCCATGGGCTTATGCAGAAACCAGAAACAAGGCCCAGGAAGGGGATGAAGCAGGAAGAACTCAGTTTTCCATCTGTGGACACACTTCTAAATAATCTGCAAATTACAATATTCCTGCCCAGAATGCAAACTCTTCCTGCAGTGCCATTTGCTTTGGCATAACTGTAATCTGTAACAGCAATTTGATTCCCCCAAGTATCTGGATTCAGAGGTTTCATCAGGAATAGTCACTGTGAGCTTCCTCAACTCCTGGCTGAAGGGGGTAGGTGACACATCTCCCTCCTATCCCCACTGTCTGTGCTGGAAATCTTTATAATTTAACTAAGAGTGAAAACCTTGGAACTCTGCAGTGAGGGCAGTTCCATCACAAAACTCTGACATCTTTAATCTTGGTGGATACTTTAAAACTCAAGTGAATCCAAGTAACAGCCCTGATTCCTGCAAATACTCAACTCTGGCAGATGTGGACCTGGAGGTTGCCTCCCACTCTTCATATGGACTCTGCTCCACTGTAACTGCATCCTGGCATCCTTGCTGGAAGTTCTATATTTTACTTAATTAGGGCATGTGTTTTTCTTGCTGGCAGAATGTCCACAGAGTTCAATAAGAGCAGAATTTTTTGAAGCTTCTCACTACCATGTCTTGTGAATTTTACACACTTCTGTCCTCAGAGGTAACATGATTCAAAACCAGCCTCAGTATCTCTGTGCAAACATAACATTCTTTGTCAAACAGTCAAGCACTACAGGTGTGTGGATGGTAAAGGAAAGAAAAATAACCAAATCCAAACTTCACATTGCATTTTATGCATGCAATGGAGATGCACAGTATTTAGGAAAATTAAGGGAAAAATGGGATGTGATAGAAAAACATTTGTGTGACTGTGCATGGGTGGGTGCACCTCCCCATGTACTGCCCTCTGTAAGGGTGTGCTTCAGGTGTCATCTCCAAAGGTGAAATGGAGAGGCTTGGTAGAAGGGGAAGCAAATAAAAGGAAAAAAAAAGCTTTCTTCCTCTTTGAGCTTCTGCTTGCTGTCAGCACTGGCACTAGACTCACTGAGTCTCCTCCCTGCCCACACTGTGAAGTGCATGTGGCCAGCAGAACTGGGATCTTTTCATTCCCATGTCTCACAGGATAACCAGGCTTTCACACAAACAGCACTTACATTTCAAGTGCATTTGTCTCTCCTACTTCTTTATTTTCCCACAGAGCTTCACTGCAGTCCAACATTTACTCCACCTACACATGCTGCAATCTTATTTAGGCTTCATTTTTATTAACTATCAGAAACTATAAAGGATACCACTGTTATAATTACAATGAGAGCAACATCAAATACAAAAATGCAAGTGTAGCCAGACATCAGAACACAGGTTTTTTTTCAGGAGGGCGTCAGACTCCCCAGTGAACAAGTTCAGCCTTCGGTTTTGCACATCAGGATTGGGGGCAAAATGGCTTGAGGGAGCCCTATAGAGGTGCTTTTGCTTCCCTGACTTCTCACACAATATTCTTTCAAATGAATTTAAGGCTTTTCTTGTCCAAATCCCCGCAAAAGTAACCACACTGCAGTTTTTCTACTATTATGCAAATAGATTAATCAGCCAACGCTCCAGTGAGAATTAATTTATATTTGAATCAAATGAGGCCTTAGATTCTTTATAACCCAACCCCCAGGCCAAGGCCCGGGCTAGGTAGCAACCTCATATTATTCATTTGACGAAATGTGAACTGACATAAATACCATGGCTAACTTTCAATCCGATTACCCCGTTACCTCACATCAATGCTCCCCCAGCCATCAGCCTCCAGCGTCCCTCCTTTCAGCAGCGCAGCCAACAACTGACAACTCCTCCCTGATAAACAAGCACCCACGCTGCCACCTCAGACCCCCACTCTTAACCCATCATTCCTGCTCAATGGCCCTTATTCAACAAGGTACTTTATTTTGTTTGTAGGAGTCGGGGCGCTAAACAACACAAAAATACTGTTTTGCTGGGGCTGTGATTCAAAGCTGCCCTTTCAGAGCTGCTGAGCACTTGAGGCACGAACAATAAACATCCAAAAAATATATGGGAGCATGGTGTCCAGCCATACATCGATATTTACAACACTCATGCACACAATTTAATGAAGTCACTGACATCTGTTATCTTTCATACTCCCCTAAATCCTTAAAAAAAATTTGAAACTATGTTTGGGGCTACTATGTCCAAAGGTCAATGTAAAGTGAACCCACATTTTACACAGCACCCTTATACTAAACTCATGTTGACAACCACTAAATTCTTTCTATTGCCTTGCACAGGAACTTGTTTTTTTAAAAGGCTTCCATCCCCCCCCCCCCACTTTAAAACTGTAAGCATTTAAAAAGATTGGCTAAACAATCCACCAGGTGTGAGAAAAGCCTTTTCTGTGCTAGCAGCTCTATGTCAGAAAAACCTACACTTTGTAATTAGATTAGCAAGCAAGGACTGAATAGCTCTGATCAAAACATCCCCCCTCTGCATATTGTTTATAGTGCATAACTGATAACTAAGCTTCTCTAGTCATGGTTAAAATCTGCTTGAAAACAGAAGTCCTGTGCACGCTGGAATTTAAATGAAGAGGAAAAGAAAATAAAGTGCACATTCTTAAAAAGTGATATGTAATTACTTGCCTTTCTTGCTTAAACATGGCTTGATTTGAAAATATGTCATAAAATAAGCCATGTGATTTAACAGCAGCTCCTCGTGAAACCATTACTTAAAACACAGCTATAAGAGTTAGAGATGTCTTTTTTTACCTTAAAAACATTCTTCATGGTGAACTCGGGAAGAGAAGGAAGAAAAACCCCTTGGTCACATGGCCCCAGCACGGAGGGACATCCCACATCCCTGTCAGGAGAGCTGAAAATTCCTCAGCCCAGGAGGATGACTGGTCTTGACTGTCTTTGTGGATTTTTCCTATGTGACCTGACAATCTACTCGTGTACTGGAGTCAGTTTCCCAGTGTAATGAGGAAGTTTGAATGTGGTGACATCCTGGACACACTAAAAATGGGGTGGAAAGGAGTTGCAGTAGATTAGAGAGCACATCATCCCTACCTGTTCCCTCAGAGCTGAGGTCTACACTCACCTGGATATGATGCTAAATGGAAAATAAGGTTTTCCCTAAACCTTTCACACAAAGCTTATATATTTTTCTTGGAAATAGTGAGACTGTTTCACAGCCCTGTTTCAGCTGCCCAGAGTGCAAATATCCCAGTTTTAAATTTTGAACTCAGCCAGACCAGTCTGATGTCAGTCTCCTTTTGCACTGTGGGGCCTGGGACCAGATGCAAATCCTTGTGTGTAACAATTTTTCCAAAGAGAGACCTCTGATTATTGGTTCTTCCTGCTAAGGTCAGTACACCTCATAAGTCCCATTGTTATTTCATCCATATTAAAACAGTCTTTTAAATATTAGGGCTGGACAACCAGAACTGAGAGCAAAAATCTGCCTTTTCTTTGGCTAGTGGATGCTGTGGAAATATCAGAAGATAACAAGAAGACATTCTCCATTTTTCCTCTCACAAATCTGCAGACAGTTACCATGTACACAGCAGTGGATGGAAAATTTTCCATGCTGTCCAGCCTGCTCCTGCTTCTGCTCTAAGTGCAGAAGCAGGGAAAAGGCCCAGACATGAATTGTCCTGGCACTGAAGTCCAGCCTCATTATTTGAACTCTTCCAACAGAGAGAGTCTGACCACAGTCAGCAGTGTAGTCCTGTCTCTACTCATCCCCCATTGTTGATTTATTTATCTGTAGGAGCCAGAGATATTCACCAAAAAAGGAGGCTAGAAAATGTTTTGTATAATACCATTAGGGCAAGTTAGATAAAGGTTGATAGGTGAGGGACTAAACTTCCATTTAAGACCTAAAGCAGAACAATTTAAAAGACACCAGAGAAATACCCTTTATCCCAGTACATTCATGAATCAGGGGGCTGCAAACATAGTTTAAAGCTACAATAATTTCCACTCTCCTGAACTTTCTGGGTCTGAAGAGTCATAATCAGAGTATGGGTCCTCAAAAAGAGCCCCGTCCTTTACCAGGACAACATGACCATACCAGATTTCATCAAGTCAAACTTTAAATCTGCTAAATCCCACCTGATGTCCCTAAAGACCTTACTAGAGACATAATTTGATGTTCTCCACCCTCCACCTTTTTAATGGACAAGGAAAAACAGAGAAAAAAGAAGACAAGAATCATGACATGCTGAGAGACAAAAATGTGAATGCAACCACTAAAATGTGGGTTTTGTAAAGTAGTTCTCATACAGGTGTGATAAGAAACCTGAGAAAAGCTGTTTCATCTTATGAAGATCCTCTTCACACATCCTGGCTGTCTCATTCTAAACTTCAGTTGTCTTTGATAATTCCCCCTGCTGTACCAAAACTCTCCTGACAAAGTCCTGAAAGGAGACAAGTACATTCAAATTCTTCTAGGGCTTAACCCCACTGCATTGAAATTACCATGAGTTTTGCCCCTGACTTCAGCCCTGACAGAACAAGCAACATTCTCAGGCCAAAGGCATGGGGAAAAGCTTTTCTACAACTCTCTTTACATGCTCACACTCTGCTTAGTCCCAGAGATTTCCATTTGCTTTCAGATTGCCTAAGGCATAAATGGGTAACACACTTCACTGTGTATCTGTCCCATCTCATGCCTGCTGGAATAAAAGTAGGGGGCTTTTCTTCTGTTCCTCAGAAAGAAACACCATTCTCTGAGAAGGGATGCACTTCCTGCAGGCTGGGGAAGCTCCCAGGAGAAAGGCCTCGGCTATTTCAAGAAAGATTCTCAAGGAATGGGACCTCATCAGCATTTCTCAATGATTAAATCAAAGAGCCCTTCATCTCTGGCCACCAGGAAGCTGCACTGCTTGCAAAGCAAAGCCCAGGAGGAGGGTGGTGCTGTTCTAGTCTCCAGGATGAGCCAAGTGTTTTCTGAAAACAACAACTCTTTCTCACAAGTGGAGATCCAGTGGAAAATCTTTTGGCTCTGCAAGAATCCAGTCATCCTGAATTTAGATACCTACCCTCGAGAATCCTGAAGAGGTGTCCATGATGCCTAAGACTATGAAGCTGTTAATTCCTAGGGCATTATTGCTCTTGGTTTTCTGTACCTGAAGCAGCTCACTTGGTAAAAGTATCCCCAAGGGACAACAGAAATATAGCAATTTTCATTCATCTCAGTTCCCATTTTACACAAAGTAACTGGGGACAGAGCACATGGACCATATGGACCAGGGCTTGCTAACTCATTTCTCAGTGGTTCCACAAATGTGAACCATGAGGGGCAGTTTGTCATTCTTCTTCTGTCAGAGCTCCAGAGATCAAACACACCCCACACCAACATCTACAAGAACAGCTTAGTATTTCTGGAAGCCAAGCATTCTGTCTTTAATAAAGAGGTCCAGACAGTTACTCTCGTCCTCTATGGATGCAGGATAGGTTACCAGCACCTTACACATATCTGTGGTCAGGGCATGGTCTGTAACTGAACCATTTAACTGCAAACCCATCACCTTAATAGACAAGGTCATAAATGCAATACTTACAAGAACAAAACACTAAATGCCCAGGGAATCATGTTCAAAAAACCAAGATATTCCCTCACTTCAATTGTGAGAGCATTAGAGTATCCCAACAAGGAAATTTTTCACTTGTGTTTACTAAAGAACTATTACTCAGTATTTGAGTTTCCTTTCCTTCCTTATCACATGGCTTTGGGTCCCCCAAATGAATCACAGGTTAACCCCTGTTAAAAGACCTTTCAGCATCTTCACATAGGACTCAGAGAGAAAAACACTCTCCCCACAACAGCTGTTTTCCCCACTGAATCGTGACTTCTGAAAGTATTTTCACCTGGAAGGAGCAAAGTGAGCCTCCCAGCCTATCACCATCCTGCTGGCTACCAGCACACAGCCTGGGGAAGGCTTTCCATCGGGAAGAGTGTTTACAGGTCCCTGGGCTCTCATCAGCATCTCTCTTCTGAGTCTCTCTCTTAAACCTTCCCAGAGAGAAGTGAAGCATCAGTTGGCTGGCGTGGAGGAACTCAAGGGGTTGAGGGTTGATGCTCTAGCCCTTTTAAGAAAAGGTGTACAAACAAGAAAAGGTCCTGGTTTTATCCTACAGGTAGTCAAATAGTAATTCTGTTCTTTCTCTGAGAGACAGTGGTCCTTGTGTGATGTTCCAGGAAGCAGAGGGGTAGAGAGCAGATTTTAAATCCATTCTTGTGGCAGACATCAAGGGTGTGTGGGTTCAAGGACCCTCAGTTCAAAGTGACAGCAAACTCTCAGATTTTTAAAATCCACACCAGGAAATACTCATTCTCCTGCTGGATTGTGCTGAAAGTCCTGTCCTCCCAAGAAAGTTGTCCTTCCTGTCATAACCTGGAGAGTGAGGAACAGAACTGGGTCTTAATGAGTAGAAAAGTCAGGGGATCTTCAAGTCCCAGCATTTAAAATTGCCCACTGCAAAGACATTTCAGAGGATCAATCAGCAGAGAAATTTGCCACTGTCATAAGCAAAGGATCACAACTTCAGTTTACAGTGAGGAGGTAGGAGTACTCTTAAGAAATTATTTGAAAGACAAAAGGATTTTTAGTTCTTCTGACCTACCTGAGCAACATGAGAGGAACATGTTTTTGAGAAAATAAATGGGCAAGTTTGGTGTTCTGTCATCCTCCTCCACATTTCATCTGCACAGTCTAATTTGGAAACCCTTGGGGCAGAGACCACAAGCAGGACCCTGTCCACCAACATCTGAAATCCAAACTGCCACTGTCCAATTCCCAGCGAGGTTCCACTGCACCAAGAAATCATGAAATTGAGGTAGCAAATAAACCATCATATTGTATTTTGCAAATCCTAGCTCTCCAAAATGTGCCAATCTTAGCTCATTAAAAGAGTTGTTTTTAGGAGGTTGTGTGGTTGTTTATTTGACAGATCAGTGGAGAAGAAAGAAGAGAGATTGTTCAATCCCAGATTATTTTTTTAAAACAAAAGTGGAGGCTGGGAAAAGGATAAAAGGACAAAATGGACAAAAATAATCAAATTTGGAAGAAAGAATGCAAATTAAACAGGCTTGGAAGGAGTTAGTAAAGCGCAAGCAAGGCACAGAGACTAAACTAAAGTTAATTACTTTTGACATGATCAGATCATCTGGTTGCATTTCAGGCTGCGTGCACTCTGGGCTGGCCAGCATGAATGGCGAGGGAAAAGAAAGTAACTCTCCCCTCGAGGTCCCTTTGCCAAGTCTGGGCTGTGCGCTCTGTCCAAGATCCCTCTTTCTTTGCGCAGAGAGAGAGAGGGGGAGAGGAGAGAGAAACACAGTTAACCACCTGTCAGGGCTGAGGACACAATAAGGCAGCCCCCAAAAGAGCTTTTCATGCATGCGTAATATATTTGTTCAGCTATTCACTTAATGAAGCTGATAAATGTGATGCAAAACAATAGTCAAGTTAATCTATTTAGTAAAATGTTTTGAGACTCTCAGGCGATGTTAAGGAGGGTAGTGTGCTCGGGGACATTTTCATTTCAATACGCTCATCTCTCCCCTCTTAGGGGGGTTTCAAGCAACCTATGTGAATATAATTTCTTATAAATGTGTCTTTAATGGGTTTAATTCACCCTTGCCAGCTGTTTTTTTAGCTATTTTGTAAGAGCAAAACAAACGTGCCAGGCTTGGAAAGCTAGTTAAAATTAGTTTCGGTCACTGGGGCCAAGCTATATTTCCTGCAAACCATCTGCTTGATTGGCACAATAGAAGGATTTTCAAGAAAAGGGGGGATCTAGAAGAGCTTTGAACGAACCAACAGTTACTGTTCCTTGTGCTTGAATTCTAAAGGTGAAGACTTAGGTGTCTTAATACAGCCTCGCCCCCGCAGCCTCCATTCAAGCTGCCGGCGTGGTCGATGAGCATCGTTAGGGGGCTGGGACACAGCAGGGACGGAGCATCCCGCCCCCTCTCCTGCAGCCCCCTCTCCGGCGGAAAAAAATAAAAGAAGAAAAAATAGGAAAAGGAATGGAAAAATAAAAAGGAAAAAAAAAGAAAACAATCTAAAAGACGCGCGCACACGTTTGCACCGCAGCTTTCGGGAGGAAGAAGCGGGCACTGTGAGCCCGCACAGTCCTGGGGATGCGAGAGGGGCTCGGCCGGTCCCTTGTGGAGCGGCTCCCGGCTTGGGGAGGGAGGGACGAGAAGTTTGGCTTTGCAGCCCACCTGGCTGCGGGGAGCCGGCGGGGCACGGGCTGTCCCGATCCCGAGTGGGGCAGCGCCGTGGCGGTGATTGAGACGTCCGTGTCCCGGGGCCGAGGATGCGGGAGAGCCGTGGGGCTCCGAGCGCCGCTCCGAGCAGCCGGGGGGGCGCCGGCTCGGCCCTGCCCAGCCCTTTGCTCTCCGGATTTGAAGTGCTGGCTCTCCCAATTTCATGCGGATTACCAGCCTCGGACCGGGACACACGCAGCTTCAACCCCCACCTCCCCCTCCCTACCCCACACCCGCCGGCAGTTTTTGGGTTTGGGCTCTTTTTCCTTCTTTTTTTTTTTTTTTTTTTTTTTTTTACGTGACAAAGAAAGTGAGTGACTTTTAAGAAATAAATTTGAAGATAACGACATTAAAATGAATGGCAGGAAACACAAAACTGCCTGAGCATAGGTCAAACGGCATTAGTCACAGGTTTTATCCTGAGACATTAGAATTCCCTTTCTCTTAAATGATCACTGCCTTTGAAAAGAAACTTCCAAAGGAGATCTCTTAAAATAAGATCCTTTCGTCTGATTTCTTGGTTTCTTATGGTCTATCTTCCCTTTCAATAGATGTCTAGTCCCTTTTGCCGTGGTGCTTAAGGAATTCTTTATGAGTGTGCTCAGATGCATCACAAGGAACCGGGTCCACGCGTGCCCCAGCATGCGTCTGACCCAACCTTCCCGAAAATGTCAGCCCCTCTTTTTTAAAACCAGAGAAATTAGCAGCAGTTGGTCTATAGTGAGACAAAATGCCCCCAATGTATATGTAAAGAAAGGAGTAAATCATCTCAAAGGAAACGTATAATGACTGTAAAAAACGAAGTGTTCTCGGAACAGCCCGGGCGGAGCTCATGTGGGAAACGCCGGGATCGGGGGGCGGCTGCGAGAGGGGCAGGGAGCAGAGGCCAGAGACGGGACTGAGAGCTGGCGAGGTGCCAGGTAATTATTTTATTGGAAAAACCCCGTTTGCTTTTTCCATCCGCTAGTAAATAACGCCCTGAGAGCAGCGCTGCGCTGAAGCGGGGCTTGAGGTAACCCCGGAGCGTCCTGGGTGGGGGCGAGGGGAGAGCTGAGCCCGGAGCAGGGCAGGGCAGGGCAGCCCCCGCACCCCTGGCACCCCCTGGGTCCCCCCTGCACCCCTGGCACCCCCCAGCACCCCCGGGTCCCCCCGGCACTGCGGAGCCTGGACGGGGCGAGGGGCAGGTGGCGGGACACGTCCGCACCCCCTGCGCTCTGGCCACACCTTCCTTCCCCTTTTTCTTTACCTGCTAAGCATCAAGAACAACAAAACTGGGGAGCGGGGAAAAAAAAAAAAACAACAAAAAACAAACAAAAAAAAACTCCAGCGAGGTTTTATTTCAAAGTGATGCTTTCAGACGGCGGACCTTCCAAGTCAGGTCTGCAGGTGCTCGCCTGCTGGGGGCCGGCGAACAGCGCCGGGAAAGCTTGTCAGGATCATACAGTTTCCAGGGCTGATTCCGTCCTCTCTAATAAATAACTTTTTGATTTGAATCAAGGGAGAGGTTTAACAGACTTTCTTTCTTCCCTAATGTGATATAAATCGCAGATGCACTTTTATTGAATGGTTAAAGCATCGACATGGAGATAATCAACACAAAACGTCCGGACAAAAACCATCGAGAGAAATAAAGCTGGTTAATAAGATTTTTGAGAAAGCTTTGTGTTAAAAAGTAAAAAGGGAAAACAGCTGAAGGTGACAGTTAGTTCATGGTTAATAGGATAAAGGCTGCATGGTTGAGCTGCACACTTCTGCTTGCAAAGGTTCAGACACACCAAAGGGCTGAATAGGGTGCTTTTAAAACATAGGACATTTAACACATCTGTTATAGTCTTTAACAGAGAAATCAGGTAAAACCGCTCTCAATAGTCGCTTTCATCACCCACCTCCAAAGGAAACTAACTACACTTGCGCCTATTTCCATGTTTGCCACCACAAACAAAACCTCTCTGCCAGAAAAATCCCTATTTACTACTTTCCCATTAGACGACGTCATTTGTTCCTCGCACCAAAGTTAGGGGACTCCGGGCTCTGTCGCACTGAGCAGTACACCTTCCGAAATCCTGCACACGCGTGCAGATAAAAAGCGAGATCAGGTGAATTTGGCTGCTTCGAGCCACGGACACCAGCAAAGCGGAGAGTAGCTCGCACAACTTCAGCCAAAAGGATCCAAATGCGACAAAGTTGTCTTGATTTTCACAGCTGGAGGGTAGCGATTCCCACTATTTTGAACGTAGATAGGCTGCACAGGAGCAACGGACTGAGAACCCGAAGGGGTTGCTCTGGTCCCACAAAGCTGTCCAGGTTTCTCCTATGTGCAAGACTCAGATTTTGTGGGAGCGGAGTTCTCACCGGCCACATCAAGGCTCACATTTCGGTCTGGGCAAACCTCTCGCCTGAGCGCAAGTACACGATACTTTTACGAAGCTCGGATCTTGAATATGCCTTACTCTGGACCTTTGATGTGCAGATAGAAAACCAACCCCACCTACACGTGCTAATTCTGCCTCAGTCTAATAGCAGGAGCAGAATATGTTCAAACCACTGTGGGATCCACTCTCCAAACATGTTTCTCCCTCAACAGAGCTTAGTTCAACGTTTTCTAATTTGTTTTTTCAAACCCACAAAACCCGTGCTTTACTGAGAGTCCGCAGATAAGTTTATATGAATATTTATTGATTTATTTCCTAAACTCAGCAGGGGAGCGGCAAATAAATTTAGTGCTTTCTTTAAATAATTCCCTTTCTACGAGGCAAGATGTCATTTGAAACTTTTAAATAGGCATTTAATTAGCCTGTGTGTGTTGCCTCTGAACAAAACCCTGCTGGGAGCCTTTGGAGCGCTGTATTCCAAAGAGGCGGTCAATATGCAAAATTGATGACTACACTTTCTTTGTGGCGGGGCTATTGTGCCCCGGTTGCTTATGAAGTCTAATCCAATCATAAATTGCAGCCTCGGACCAATGGAGAAGCCGGGAGCTCGCCCTGAATGAAGCTGAAGTGGAGAACTTTGTTGAACCCCATTGTTGGGGCTGTCACTTTTGAAAGAGCCTCAGCGGGGCTGACCACTATAAAACCCATGGTCCAGGAGGAAGGGGCAGAGAGAACTCCGCCGGACTCGCTGGCTGGATCTTTACCAACCCAGGTTCGCAAAGCAGAAAACAAAAGCAAACAAACAAACAAGCAGGCGAGCGGCCCCAGCCCGGCTCCGCGGACGGCCCCTGCGATGATGTTCCCCAGCCTCATCGCTCCTCCAGCCGTCTACCCCAGCCTCCTCCGGCCGACCCCCACCCTCACCTTGCCTCAGTCGCTGCAGTCGGCTTTTTCCAGCCATTCCAGCTTCCTGGTGGAAGATTTGATCCGGATCAGCAGGCCCACCAGCTACCTGCCCAGGACTGCCCCCCCGCCCAGCATGTCCCCCCCGGCCTCGGCGGCCGGGACGGACTCGGGGACGCCGGAGCTCCCCAGCTCCACCACCGCCGGCTCCAGGAGGATCTGTTCGCCACAGACTTCCAGCAGCGACTCCACTTTCCTGAAGTTTGGAGTCAACGCCATCCTCTCCTCCACGCCCCGAGCCGGTAAGCGGGGCGCACCCCGAGCCGGCGGCGGCTCCGGGCGCTGGGGACACACCGCCCGCAGGAGGGGCATGACGGGCGAGGGGCAGCGCAGGGAGCCGGCTGGGCGAAGGGAGGGAGGGAGGACCCAGTCCCGAGCTGCAGAGCCCTCCGGCACCGCTCGGATTTCAAGGGCGAGGGGCAGCGCTGCCGGTGGCCGGTCCCGCTCCGCCGCAGCACGGACGGGAGGAGCAGGCGGAGGGAGGGGTCCCAGAGGAGACGAGGGATCCCCCGGCCGTGTCTTCGGGCTGACCCTGTCCTCACGGGTGCCGCTTTGCTGGCAAAACCAGCAAAAGTGCCGCTTTTCCTCGCCCGTTCCGAGCTCAGTTTGGCTCTTTAATTTTTTCTGAAAGTACCACTGCGTTGGTCTCCAGACCGAACGACAGAACCAAGCCTTGCCGTCGGTCCGGCCCAACTGGCGGTTACCCTCCGATTAATTCGATTTTATTTATTTACTAGAAACCTCCCCTGCGTTGCTTCAGAGCGTCCCGCCAAAGACTTTCTCCTTTCCGTACTTTGAAGGATCCTTCCAGCCCTTTCTCAGATCTTCCTATTTCCCAGGTAGGTGTTTCCAAGTGTCCCTGTGAGCGGGCACAGCCCGGTGATTTCTCTCCGTCCCTGCGTTCCCTCGGCGGGGTTATGCCGCAGTTCAGAGGTTGGAGGGAGTACAACATTCAAACATCAGTCGCGCCAATTTGCTGCCCGATTTAGCACAGGCAGTGACTGCCTGACATTCCCTGCCCGCTCCCCCCGCTGATCCGCAAATTAGCCGGGATTGTCACGGTGCCGAGGCGAGGCGGGTCCCCGCTCCCTCCCTCCCTCCCTCCTCTCCCTCCCGGCGCTGGTGTTTCAGCACCACGAGGAGCGGTCAGCTCCCTTCGCCGCCGGGAGGGAGGGAGGGAAGAGGGAGGGAAGGACGGAGAGAGGGAGCCCCTGGGTATCCCCCAAACCTTTCCGCCCTCCGGGAGCTGCCTGACTGCCCTGCTCCACCTCCGCCGCCTATTTCCCTCCTCCACCTTCCCGGTTACACCGTCGAACAACACGGGGAAGGCGAGAAAGCAGGCCACGGAGCTGTGATTGTTACAGCACCCAAGTATTATGATGCGGAGAGAACAAATTAAAAAAAAAAAATACAAAACCGAAATCTAATTACACAAACAAGCTATGAATTTAAAAAGAAAACAGGGAAAGGGAGAGAGCAAAAAAATAACCCAAGCTCTTCTATTCATCTTCTGCATAATGGAATTTGCTCCCTTTCTCCAGCATGTGAATAGCCTAACAAAAACAACTTGAGCTTTATAAATAGCTTTTCATGTCCATTTAATGAAAATGATTTGGGGAAAGAGACGATTGTGCCATCAGTATTCTCCCGAGGAGCCTGGCATGCCGTTGTGTTTAGTTTGAAAGTGTAAATCTCTTTTGTTCCAATAATATATGGCGTTAGCTGCTTGTCCTCAGTCTTTTTCTGTTAGTTCATTACTACACAATTACCATTCACGCTTCATTAGCATCTCTGTCTCTCTTGGGGAGGTTCCCCCCCTTCTTTTTTTTTTAAGGCGAAACTCTGCCCTTTTTTATCATACTAATGCCATTGGGAACCAGGCAGTGTGCTAATTAGCTGCTACTTTTCATGTCTTCGAATTGAATTCTCTAACTTCGGAGCGGGGGTAGGGGAGAGAGAAGAGATTATTATAAAAAGATGAATACTGATTGATCAAAACTGCATCTGAAGAGAAGCGGTTTTGTTCGGAATCAGAAAAGTCCTCATTTTCATCTCCAGCATAATAAAGCATCTGAAATGATAAAAGCATCTGAAAAAAAAAAAAAATCAAATGCTTCTGAGTGGGAGGGAGAGCTTTTTTATTATACCTCTATCTTAGCCGGTACGCCTCGCTTTGCCTTTTCAGGCCGGGGACCTTTGAATCTCCCAACAAAACCGGCCACCATTGACCCATTTTCCACATTTGAGTTGATAGATCTAATCCCGGCGATCGCTGCCTGAAAGGGGGGGCGGTTGGTTAAGCCTAAAGCTCCTTTTCACGGCCCCAGGTTGATGAGTGCCCGCCCGAAGGGCAGGGAGGGATGATGGGGGCCGGTCCCGCTCTGCTCAGCGCCCTGTGTCCCTCCCACAGCTGCCTCCGCCGTGGTCCCCATCCCTGGCACCTTCTCCTGGCCGCTGGCTGCCCGGGGCAAGCCCCGCCGGGGGATGCTGCGCCGCGCCGTCTTCTCCGACGTGCAGCGCAAGGCGCTGGAGAAGATGTTCCAGAAGCAGAAATACATCAGCAAACCCGACAGGAAGAAGCTGGCGGCCAAGCTGGGCCTCAAGGACTCACAGGTGAGAGGGGCGCCAGGTGGAGGGAGGGTAGAGGGTGTGCGGGGAGCCAAGATCCCCCACTCCCGGGGACAGCTTGAGAGAAGCAGGGGAGAAGGGGATGTGAGCGGGGAGAACACCCAAAGCAAGTTACAGGTGATCAACCGAGCCAAAAAGGTCACGATTCCCAGCTGGGTGAGTAGGACCACAGCCTGATTGCCCCTGAGCTCGCTCCGAGGGTCCTCCAAAGATCTTGTTAGCTTTAGTGCATGTGCAGGGTTTTGAGAGTGCAGCCAAAACACCTTTTCTGGCCCCTGTTTTACTGAGCCGTTACATTCCTTTGTTGCTTTGTACTCTAGGTGAAGATCTGGTTCCAGAACAGGAGGATGAAATGGAGGAACTCTAAAGAAAGAGAGCTCCTCTCTTCTGGTGGCTGCAGAGAACAGACCCTACCCACCAAATTCAACCCTCACCCAGACCTCAGCGACGTAGGCAAGAAATGTTCGGGAGAGGAAGAGGAGGAGGAAGTTCCCCCCGTGTGCCCACCCAGCCCCCGGCATCCCCTGACCTACCACCAGTCCCCAGAACATCTACACCTGAGGGACAGACTGGACTCCCAGATGTCTCCTTCTCCCTCCCATTCCAGCAGCCCCAGCAAACCTTCAGACTTCTCAGACTCAGAGGAAGAGGATGATGAAGGGGAAGAAGAAGAGGAGATAACAGTCTCTTAGATCACTTGCCTACCCCCACCATCACACGAGGACACTGCAAAGATGTAAATAAACCAGAGTGCTATAAATTGAAGAGGTGCTGTCCCACGCCAATGTCCACACGTTTCTTCACTGCAGGTTCTTTACCACAATAGCTGTAAGACTTCCTTCTCGCTGGCATTCCTCATTTGTTGCCCCATGTGGAGGTTTTCATGTTCATAATATCTGCCCAACTTTTCATAACTCTCTTTTCTTAGCAATCAATATTTGCTCAATTAGCTACTTTCTCCCAAAAAACAGACCATAGGCAGCTCCTGGCTCTACAGCAGGGAGGAAAGGGAAATTTCCCTGTAAGAAAGGAAACTTCTTCCCCCAGATTAAAAAAAAAAAAAATAAAAATACAATATAGATGGCGTGACCATTTCTATTACCTTTCAAGTGAATTTCCAGCTACTGTATTACTTCAACTGCTACTGTAGACTTGTCTGATCTAGCAACTCTTTCCTCTAAAATAAATAATCTTGAGGGACCCAGACCATGCTCTGCCTCCCTCCTCACCCCAAATGGCACCATGCTTGTGCAACAGATCCATTGAAATCCCTGGAATGACTTTGAAAGTATAATGCAAACATGCCCTGTGTAATGGAGATCTTATATATTTATAATTTTCATCTTAATTTATTCATCAATATTGTGTTCAAAGCACCTTCTTGCCCACAAGTTTGTGCTTATTTTCCACTTTGCTTCTCCTATCCGTGGTGTGGACAGAGGAAAGTGGATACATCTCTTTGATTTTTAACTGAACTTTGCTGTCTTTGCACAGCTTATATGAACTGTACACTATTTTGTACACTTACTCTGTATGGGTGTTTTATACCAAGGTTATTGTCAATGGATATAACAATGGCTCAACAATGATTCTCTCTTTCTTTTTTTAATTAAATGACAGCTAAACTACCGGGGAATGCAGCTGTTTAATTGTGTAACTTATAAAGAAACACTTTTATTTTGTATTTTACCATGTACAGACTTTAAATACGTATATATATTAAAGTGGATGATTGTCCAATAAAAAAGAAGTAGATTTCCAAATTTGATCATTTGGTAGTACTTGGTTCTAGATAATAGGTTGCTGTAGTTTGTGTCTGGAAAAGGAAACTACCTTATTAGCGAGTCAATAAGAATTTATCAGTTCCTAATTAAGAGACTTTATAAGAATATCTACCTGCATTTTAAATAGGGAGCAACTCACCACACATCACTAAGACACTGCAGTTCATAGACTGGATGCAGGAAATTAGAGCATTCTTACAGAGCAGAGAAATGGGATGAAAGAGAGAAATGTAACTCTTCAGCCTCAAGTCCAGCCGAGGATCATTACTACAACACCAGGCAAATCCATAACCACCCACCTGTTTTTTGTTTTCACACTTCTGTTCTGCACTACAGAAATGTCAGGGGGTTTTGCCTTGCATACAGGTAGCAGAGTTTTTCTGAAACAGAGATTTCATTACAAAACTGCATTTATTTCCTGCTCCATGATCTCTAATGCCCACCATTCATAACACAAAAGAAACAAATGCAGCAGATGTCCCCCGGATCCAACTCTCCCTCTGTGCTCCACTTCACTGCCACAGCCACAAGGGAAGGTGTGAAAGGAAGAAGTGAGTGATTCCATTTGGAAGAGACCTACAAAAATCGGCTAGCCAAAAATTAAAGGTGTTCTTAAAGGGTATTGTCCAAAATCCACCGAAACACTGCCAGGCACAGGGCATGACTACCTCCTGCTAGAAAGGCTGTTCCAGGTCTTTAACCTCTTTCCAATTAGGTAATTGGACACATCTAAGTTAATTGGACACACTGGCACATTTCTCATCTACCTCTCTGACACCTTGAAGCCATTAGCAGCTGATAACACACACCTGATAGAGGTGGAATGGAAAAGACACAGACAGTATTTATCCCACAAGGTACAGTGAAACAGCAAAGGGGCTTGCTGGGTTTGTTGTGCTGTTGCATTGTATAAGCCATGCACAAAAGAAAAGCTAAACAAGGAATTAATTCACTGCTTCCCATGGGCAGGCAGGTGTTCAGCCTTCTCAGGAAAGCAAGATCCCATCACATGGAATGGTTACTTGGGAAGATGAACACCATCACTCCAAACATCTCCCCCTCTTTCTCTCCACTTTGTATCCTAAGCCTGATGCCCATGGTCTGGAATATCCCTGTGGCCAGTTTGGGTCACCTGTCCTGGCTGTGTCCCTTCCCACTCTGCCAGGCAGCCCCAGCTCCCTCCCAGTGAGGCAGAACAAGAAGCAGAGAAGGCCTTGGCTCTGCTCAGCAACAACAAAAACATCTCTGTGTTATCAACACCGTTACTAATGTCTGTATTATTGTGCATTCAGCACAAATCCAAAATACTGCCTCCTACCAGCCACTGAAGGAAAACTTACTCTGCCCAGCCAAAACCAGCACATCCAGTAAGCATAAGGCTATAGTTATGAAACTTAAGACAGAACTAGTTCCAAACACAATTTGTTTTAAAATCCAGTGGCTACTCCAGAGAACACAGGTGCCAGCACACATACTACAACACTCTAGAAAGGAACATGTCCAAAATAAAAACAAAACCCCTTCTGATTCATTGTTTAACAGAAACTGCTGATCTTCTTGCACCCTCAGTTCTTCACATTTTCTCTGCACTAGAAATGATATCAAAAATAACTCTTTGACTGCTTCTTTCAACATGAGAGCTATTACATCTCATACTGCTCAACAAACAGCCTTACTAAAGAAAAAATATTATGGAATTGCCATTTAACAGGGAAAAATTCTTACCCAAAATGTGACATTTATTAATCTTACACTTTCTATTTTCCCCTTTCAGAGTCTTTTTTTTTTTTTTTAATAGCAAAAAAGAACATTGTGTGACTACTAAACACAAACATTTGAGTTTCACGGATACCTTAATAGGAAATTAAAGGGCTCATTTTTATTTACCAGCAGCTACCAGACTGCATCTGTGGCTGCAGGAAGGGGACCTCCTTCTCCAACACTGCCCTTGTATACACTCTGAATGAAGAATCCAGAGGCCACAGCTACCATGGGATGGCTCGTGTGGCACAGCTGTGCCAAGGGAAGTACTGCACAAGTAGCCACCCTTTCTGGAGGTCTAATGTCAAAGGCATAAACTTATTCTCTTACCTCAAATGTGGAGAGATGTGAGTCACATGAAGAGGATGTAGTGGCAGCTGGGTTTTTCCTGGTGCATGGCATTGGGAATTCAGCTTGGGTGTATTTCTGAGAGCAAAATGTTCCATAATTTGCTGTTAACAGCCAGGGTGTCGGAGGAAATCTCCCTCTATTCCCTGAAACAGGCTCAGCTCTCTCTCTCTCTCTGTTTTTAATGTAGCTCTCTGTATGCTTTGGGAAAGGAGGGAAGAGGGTAAGAAGCCTTTCCTGCCTTCATGGAGATGGAATAGTTTCCATAATGACTACCAGCACCCAGAGTTTTGGAAACTCTGGTAATCCCATGTGTAATACACTCCTATAACAGCCTTTGCTTTAGGATATCAAAGAGCTCTTTTTAACCCAGCAGCCCAGAGGTCTTGTGTGTTTTTCCTCTTTCTCAGAGCCAGGAGGGAAGTTTCCCAGACTGGGGAATGGATAAGGCAGAGAGGGGGATTGTGAGATTTGGTAACTGTGAGCTCAGGGCAGCAAATTCTGAGCTATTTTATCCCTTAAGAAACCAGCTGGTTCAACATCTGTGCCTACCAGCGTGGGAGAGTGGCTTCTGGACAGGGGCAGAAAGGAAATAAATAACTTTCTTGGGCAGTCTGTGCTGTTGCTGCCTGCAGAGCTTTTGGTCACAGACCTGGAGTGTGTCCCTCTGGTCCTGTTCCTGGTCCAATGGCTTCTTGAGCAGTGCCCTGCACAAACTGGGGAGCTGGAAGTGTTTTCACCCAGCCACAGCCAGGCAGACAAGGCTCCCGCACAGCCCTTTACTGGGAGCAGGTTGAGTAAAAAATGAAAATACAATAAAATGCAATAAAATAAAATATAACCTCGTTTGGAGGGCACCTATCTTTCAGGAAAGTTTGAACATTACAATAACCTTAAAGTGGTTAAGTAGAGCACATGTTGCAAGGCCATAGTTTCCAGAAGCAACCAGCAAAGACTGAAGGTGATAGCAGGACATTAAACCCCAGCCAGTTCTAAACCCCCATCCTACAGGAAACTAGATTGGTTTGAACACACTCAAGTTCATTTCTAGGAAACACTGATGGCATTTAAAACCCTTTGCCTGGGAGGTTCAAGGTGGGGTTTGACACAAAGCTGTGGGCTCTGCTATTTTGAGGAGCAGCAAGGCAGAGTCCCACTCCTGGCTGTGTTCCCTCCCCAGGCCCAGCCATGTGCCAGTGTGTGTGCATGGGCTGGGAGCAGAAAATGGATCTGTTCCCTTGATCTGCTTTTCTAGCAGCTGGAACTGCCTCGCTGCTGTGTCTGGGTAGCACATGGCAGAAATGCTCAGCAAGGATGGGAAAGATCATCCCTTCTGCTGGCCCTCACCAAGTGACCTAATTGGGCATCTTCAGGGCTTTTGTATTTTTGAACCAAGATTGAATTGATACTAGTAAATAGTGCCCTTCAACCTCAAAACCCACACCAGCACCACTCTCCCACCCTGCATGACAGGGATTTAACACCTGGGAAGTCCAGCAGAGTGGGGCCTCACAGGAGTGCCTTTACAAGTGCCAGGTGTGCTGCTTTTACCCAATTTTCCCTCTGATGTAACCAACAAAGAGCTAAAATACTTCATAAAATCATACAACAGCATAGGCTGGAAGGCATCTGGAAAGATCCTCTGGTCCAGCCTTTTGTGGGAAAGGGAATCTAGATGAGGACTATTACTCTGTTTTGAAAAGCCTCCATCTATGGGGACTCTACCATATCCTTGAGGAGATTGTTCCACAGAATGATTGTTCTTTCTGTAAAAAATATTATTGTGATAGCGAGATAAAACCTCTCCTGGTGCAGCTTGTACCCATTGCTCCTTGTCATCTCCATGTGGCTCCTTTTGAGAAGAGATTATCCATCCCCTTTGTGGCTGCCCTTTAGGTACTGAAGTCCTGCCATGAGGTCCTCGACAAGTTTTCTTCAGGAGCAGACCCAACTGCTTCAGTCTTTGTTCACAGGGCAGGTTCTCATACCCCTCCTAGGTTTAGCCAAGCTTAGCCTTACTAAGTGGAACTTTGTACACCCCAGCAAGGTTCTTGTAGTCCTTGATTGGTATTTGGCCACCTTCCCATGGTCAGGGGTTTTTTTGTTGTTGTTGTTTTGTCTTTGTTTTGTTCTGTTTATATTTTTTGTTTTTTTTTTTTCTGTGTGTGTTTAAGCACATCCAAAAGTTCCCTGCTAAGCCAGGGTGGTCTCTTGCTCTGCTTTCTTCCTCTCCCTTTGTAGGGATTGGACTGTTCCTGAATAACTCCCAGCTCTTATAAGCTGATTGTGCTCTCCGTGGATGCTTCCCACAGACCCCCACAGCTGGGCTCTGAGCATATGGAAGTTTCAGGAGTGGAAGGTTCAGTGCTTCTTAAATCCAGGGGGTTTGTCCTATTAGTTGTGTTCAGTGTTTTTAGCAGGATCTGAAACTTCACAGTGCTATTATCACTATATCCAAGGCCACCACTGACAGTTATGCAGTCAAGTAAATATTACTTTGCAGCACTAAATCCAGCCAGAAATGGGTTGTTCTGAGTCAGCATGTCCAGCATCTGCAGCAGGAAGCATTTCTCAGAGCTTTCCAGGATCCTCGTGGATGACTCGGGCACTGCTGTGCAGAAATATCTTGTTTAATAATCAGAACTGATTAGCGACTGGAGGCTGACAGCCTGGCAGAAAGCTGAAAACTGTGCGTTAACATTGTCAGAAATCCCGTTGTGGATGAGGCTTAGTGGCTCACACAGATCTGAGCTCATGAGCTTCTTACTCCCCCACTGGG
The DNA here is from genome assembly GCA_037013685.1 of Acridotheres tristis. Taxonomy (NCBI): domain Eukaryota; kingdom Metazoa; phylum Chordata; class Aves; order Passeriformes; family Sturnidae; genus Acridotheres; species Acridotheres tristis. The sequence goes on along the minus strand of CM072890.1, from coordinate 7,593,649 downwards.
CTTGGGCTTTGTGTCCTAACTCCTCTTTTGCACTGGGTGGTGCTGGTTCATCACAATCCCGATAAAAAGGCGCTCAGACCTGGTGAGGTATCAAATGCTATTTGTTAGAGAGAACACTGCAAGATGGGAGCAGCAGAGATAAAATCCCGTCCCTTCAGATGCTGAGAGCCCCCAGCAGAGCAGCATCCACACGCAGCATCCCGGCCGTCCCACCCATGGTGCGGGCATTCAGGGGATTACAGGAGGGTGCTTCTCACAGTAAAAGAGCTCTATTAACCATTTCTGCTGTGGAACAGAAAGGATACACCCATGAGACCTCCTTGCTGCATGGTGAGACAAAGCCAAGGACACACAGATGGCTCAGCCTCTCCTCCCAGCAGGAGCTGCACGCCTCTCAGAGCAGGCTGAGCTGATGGACACGGCGTTTGTGCATCACAGCCCGGCTCTGAAGGCCAGCCTGTCCTCACGGCACAGGGCAGAACAGCACAGCACAGTCCTGGCCATGCTCAGGCTCACTGACGTCTGGATCACCAGCTCCTTGATCCACAATGGGCTTCCAGGCAGGATCCCAGTGGAAGCACAACCCCTTCCCATCTGCCTGTAAATCCCATTTTATGTAAGGTCCTTCAGACTTCCTAATTGCCCAGCCCCACATGGAGGAACTTCCTAGAGGACGGATTAGCCAGAGCATGGTCTCCACTCCCTGTGACATCTCTGAGCAGATCAGAAATACCTGTGACTGAGCAACCTGCTCTTACACAAAATGTCCCAGCTCATTGTGGGGGATTGGACTACACGACCTCTAAAGGTCCCTTCCAACCCAAACCATTCTATGATTGAGGAAGGAGAGAGGAAAATGGATTTCTGTGTGGCTAAGCCAACAAACAGGATGATGGGGAAGGATTTGCCTACAGTCAGCCCCACTGCCAGGGGCAAAGATGAAAGTTGTCCTCAGCTGCTGTGCTCTGCTGTAACCCCCAAAAGCCCAGATTAAATGTCCACATTAGAAACCACAGACAACCCTTGGTTACTGCAAGATCAATGTCAGAATCCTGGGCATCAGTAAAGTGGTGAAATGGACAGAAAGTGTGGAATGGAGCATGGGAGTCTGCAGGGCACCAGGAGGAATTCCCTCTCTGATTCTTGAAGTGACTATTCCAAAGTACCAGGGGAAAAGGTCAGAGGAATGAGAAGGGTGTAAATACATGTCACAGGCTGCAGACTGAGTTTATAAAATGACTCCAGGGAATTTCCCTTTTCCACTGCAGAAAGAAAGTCAGCACTGATCCTATGGAGCAGAGAAATTATGAGATGGGTCCAGGAAGGACATAAAATTAAATAAGATGTTGGTAACAGAAAAGTAGGAAAATAAAGGTTAAAGAGAAGATGAAGTAAAGGAAAAAAATAAAAGTCAAGATAAGCGTACAAGACAGAGTGCATAGAGCAGAGCAAAGAATAATGCAGGAAAGGGACAGGGCAGCTGAAAAAGGAAAGGAAGGGAAGAATTCCTAAGAGATAATAAACATTTTGGCAGTCCAGTATGGATTCAAAAATTGTCCAAGATCATGGCTGAAGCGTTATCCAAGACCAACTCTAAGACATGCAATTCTGTGACTCAAAGGAAGTTTACAGAACACAGAAAAATGTGCCTGAGCACGTCCAAAGCAATTCTGCCTCTGGAAAACTGTGGAGAACAATGTCCACACTAAGATCAACTCTGAGCTACCATTCACCATTTACACTGCTGTGCCATTTAAGAGTATTTTTGGATTGAACAAATTTAAACAAAGGTCACCAGTTTTCAGCAGAACTTCTTTTCTACTTTCTTTGAAGTTTTCTACACGTGAATCTGTCCTACCAACATTAATCATTCAATTAGGTGATAAGTGAACAAGGAACTGTCAAAAAAGCAGGAATATGAAGAAAGTCAAAAAACCAAAACACCTTAAAGTGCAGAGGTGTTTGCATTTATGCTTTCTGAATAGAGAACTTTTGCTTTTTTTTTAGTCAGAGTATTTGCCATGAAGGAGAAATTATAAAACGGTGATTAGGAAGGGATAAAAAGTTCTGGGAAGCCACAAATCTGAATAAATAAGCATCAATTTTATTGAATCATGAATAATTTAAGACTGGTACAATCATCAGCTTTATTCTCCATGACATGGGGTGGGGAAGGGGTAGAAACAGGGAGAGTGAGAAAGGGGAGGCATGATCTCAAACAGACCATTCACAAATTCCAATCCTAAATGAGAACTGAAAATTAAATAGGGAGAGGAGCAAATGGAAAACATCATAAACGTACACAAAATACTCAATTCCTAGTTTTCTCTTTAAAAATGGCTAGAAAAAATTCATCAAAATGCAGCACTTTTAATCAAATATTTACATTTCTATGTTACAATGAAAAAATGTACATCTTATAGAACATATTTCATAAACTGTTCCACTGGAAACGACTAGATCAAAACAGCAACCTTCCATTTAATATCAACAAAGATTTTTTTTGCTTTGTTTTTGTATATTATTTTTTTCTTGAAAGAAAATTGCCACATTTAGACAAGATTTCATACACATAATATCGAAGTTAAGCATCAACAATGAAATATCAAGTCTGCTTCTTTCAAAATGTACAAAAAGGCTAACCAACCCCCTCCCTCCCCTTCCCCAAATAAACCACATCTCATTTATGGCCTGTATCATTCTTGGCAGTTGTGAAGGAAAGAAAATGGTTTATCCTCTCATTTTATAACTCAACATGAATGTTGCATAGAATCTTGCATTTCTTGTTGATATTTTTTAAAACAAGCCAACTTTGTAAGGAGGAGAAAGAAGGCAAAAAAGACAAAAAAAAAAAAAAAAGAAAAAAAAAAGGAAGTGTTTTGAAAAAGCCTTAAATGAGAAGGAAGTCGCCTAAAGAAAGACTTAATCTACGAAAGTCTTGATAAAAACTAAGACGTGTGTACAACAGGTAACCCTGCTTCCCGAAGTTTCAGAAAAGACACGGAATATTGTGATGCTCAGAATGACTAGCCTATTCAAAATTGCCTCTCTCACTTTAAGCCAAACTAGTGTCAATAAAAAAGAACAGATCATAGAAATTTCTTCCTGAGCTTAAGCACAGGATTAAACATGAGAAAAAAAAAAAATACCCCGTTCCCCACAAATAAAACACTACTTTAAACATGTCTTTTAGCACTCAGTTCAAGGGCAACTGAGACATTTGCTAGGATATCAAGTCTATTTAAAGCCCTAGCCCTGCAACTGGATTTTTTTTTTACAGGCACATGCTCTGTCTGCATGGATTCAGTTGGGGGATTAGGTACCAAAATTCACAGTAGTAGCAGGTAAAGTCAGTGCAGGGAAGCAGAATTGTCAAGACTACTGGAAAAATTAACTTTTTCTCAAACTCATCATCAGCATGCTATGGATTTGATTCCATACAGATCTAACCCTTTTTTTACAGTACCAAGAACTGGATTAGGAAAATTGGCTGAGTAACCTTTGTTATTCCATTCAGTAAAATAATGAAATCAGAGTTCATAAGGTTAAAACAGTAACAACACCAAGCTCTTCCCCCCCATCATTAAAATATTTAAATTTTTCCTTTTACAATATTTTTCTTTAAAAAAAAAAGTCATCAGCACTTAAAAGTTGTAACAGGAGCAGATTCAAGACCAGCTTAGTAAGACAAAGTACAGTTATATTACAGAAAGTCATGAGGTATAATAAAACCATCCTCTCAAGCTGAGCTACAGAAGCATGAACTTGTCTGTTATGTTCCTTTAAACCCATAAGCTCTTGAAAAAGTGTTTGTAGTAAGATTTCTTTCTGTACATTGAAAAACCAGCATATTCCTGTAATTTATTAGAGTTGAAAAGCTTCTTTTGTCCCTCCTGCATGGATAAAACAGCTCTTCAGTGATTTATTAGCTGCAGATTGATATGAACCTGAAACATTATTTCATTTCCCTCCTTTTTTTGTCACATTTAAACAAATTCTAGTGTCTCATACAAACAATATTCACAGCAACTTATGATATTTCAAGAGATGACTTTAGCCCTGTTTCTTTAAATAAAATCCCATAATATACAGCACTAATTTAATCAAACACAATTAGTACAAAATAAGGCATCGCTTTCAAAAGTCAGCACCAAAGGAGAGCTGGCAAGGCTCGTACAGATCCCTCTGAGGAGTGAGGGGCTGGCTGAGGTACAGCTGCCGTGCTGGGGAGGGTGGTGTCACCAGGAAAGTGCAACTCTTTGGGAGGTGTTCTTGCTGCCCAGCACAAGTACAAGCCTTAACACTGACAGTGTAGGGGTGTGTGCGTTCACAGAGGAGGAGAAACCAAAGCAGGTTCACAGCTCTGCCACAGCTCAAAAGCATGGCACAGCTAAACTCAAAAGACACAGTACTCAGTACCTTATCTTTTTTTCTTCCAGACCTGAATACTGCTGAAATACTTCTTTTTTTTTTTTTCACACTTTGCAATTAAAAAGAAAAGTAATGGAAGTAAGTATTGTCACCAGAGCAGCACTGGAACTGCCACAGAGCTGAATTTTAATTAACCCCCTTATGGTTGTGCTGATTGGAATGAAACCTCTGAACAAAACCCAAAGATTTTAGAAAACAGCTGTAACATTTCATGGCAAGAATTAAAAACTGAAAGTCTGACTCACCCCTTTGCAGGGGTGCAGCTCACCTCTGTGTACAGGGCTCACCATGCCTGTGCCCTGCCAAGGGTCCTTTGGAGCTGCAGGACCCCAAGGGGCACAGCCCTGCCACTGACTCCTGTGAAGGAGGGAAGCCCCCTCTCCTCAGGGTGGATTGGTGGGGTGTAAACACCACAGAAGTCAGCTCAGCTGGTGGTGTGGGTGTAAGTGGGAAGAGAATTGGGCCCTGACTAGCAAAGGACTACCTGATCTTTCACTTGTAGCAGGATTGATTGTTACACAGTGTTTGAAAAAAAAAACCTGATTTGTTCAGATTGTATATATATTTTTATATATTCCTATTTATATATATAATCTTTATAAACACACAATGAAAGAAAGCCAAGGTCTCAGACTGGCAAGGAGAGCAGCGCTTTTTGTTTTAGTTTCTTTTTTTTCCTTTCCTCTTTTAATATTGATTCAGACTTCCCTGTTTTGCAGCTTTGCCTTCACTGAGTATTACCACCGAGGCAAGCAATATTGTTATAGCACCAGAACTATATGAAGCTGAATTTAATCCACAAAGCTGATTGGTAAAAGTCCAGCCCTCATGTAAATGTGTTTGGTCAGAAGCAGCATAGGCAAATATTCCCTCTCCCCTCTCTTTCCAGACAGTACATGGCACAAAGCTGTTTGCTTCACAGCTGTGAAGTTGCCCCTCACCCCTGTCCTTTCGACTTAGTAATGATGATTAATTTTAACATCTTCAGGATCTTAGGCATGAGAGCTTACAGCAACTAAAAAGAAGGAAATAAAGGAATAGTGCAGTTCTCATCACTGTCAAAAGAAAAACAATACAAAGGTCGCTTGGGTTGCCTGCACCCAGGTTCAAGATTGCTCCAAGTGTCTTGTTCTTGCAGCTCTAATACTGAGATCCCAGCCCAGGAACGTGTTCTTTTCATGAGTCTGTAATCAGGGCTCTTGCCAAGTGGAAACAACCTCTGTCTGAGGGAGATCACAACGTCGACTCCAGAGAGGAATCCAGGATGTCATCATGATGGCTGTTGCTGTTGGAGTCACTGTCATAACTCTGGGGACTGGAGTAGTTGGCTGCCTCCTGCAGTCTCATTAGCATGTTCATCTGCAAAGGCAAGGCAGTTCATGATTATTTGTCTTCTGAGGTAGGAAGAACATGAACTCCACATGACAGTACAGTGGCATTTGCTTTGCCAGTGGGCAAGGAAGGAAAGGCAGAAACAAGTGAGGTCAATAAAGCTGAGACTCAGAAAAGAGGCTTTGACTGTAAATCATAGCAGCATTCAAGTCACTGATAAAACACAGCTTTTCCAGTAAAGGAGAAAATGAGATGACTGAAGGGATTAGTCTACAGCCACAGACCAGTTCCCGTCTCTAATCCCTAGAAACAAAGCAAAAGAAACAGTTCTGCTGTTCCAGAAATGAGAGCTTACCAGAGGATCTCCTTCAGCATCACTCACTGGAACTTGTTTGCTGGTGGAGCCTTCCCGGGCCACGGAGTAGCCATCAAAGCCCACGTCCTCGGGCCGCAGCTGCAGCAGAGGAGGCCACTCGTGGTGCTGGGGGGTGGCTGCCCAGGGGTAGGTGTCCATCACCCACTTGGCAGGATCCTCCCAGGGTGCTCTCCTCCCATACAACTGAAAGAGCACAGAACCACGTGAAGCATTCCACCCACCTCACCCAGTGCCTACCCAACCAAACCGAACGTGCCGTGGCTCTCGGGCTGCAGGAAACACTCTGCAAGCAGGGCTGAACGTGGGATTTTCCTCACCCTAAAGACACACAAAGCCCTTGGTCATGGCACTCATTTGGAAGGAGCTGATCACCTTCTCTGAGACTGCAATGCCCTTCTCTTGGCACCAGCTGAAGGAAGGAATGCCTGAGAATACCATCACCTAATTAAGTCAACTTAAATAATGTCAGCACACAAAGGAAGCCATCAGTGCTGACATCTGGACTGTACTGGCAGCTGCCCTGCAAACTGCCATCCATGGAATGTGGAGGAGGAGATGTGAGATCTGTCATCAGGCAGTAATGATGGATGTCAAGCCATGAAATTTTCAAGACATATTTTTTTCATATTCAACCAAGAAAAAGCACCAGCAGCACTTGTCTCTGGTCAGGTTCCTAAATAGGCAAGCTCTTCTTCAAAAACGTTTTTCTGTCCAGAACAGACTGTGCTACTGAATCCCAGTGTATTGTCCCTGTTATATTCCATGTGCCTTAGCTAGACAACATGTTCATTTTAATGCCTCATGACTTCCAAAAGCATAAATACAACTACAAATGGCTTTAAAACGTTTATTTCCACTTCATAAATAACACCATCAACATCCTTCAGCAATTAGAGTTTGTCTCTGACATTTTGTCACTGTCCACTTCCTTTATGCCCCTGAACAAGGGTAAAAAAAAACAGTCTAGCAAAGAAATTCCCCAGTTCTCTGATGGATCAAGGATTATCTCACTTTCCACAATATTATTTCTTCTTGGCACGTTTTTTGTGGGTTTAGATTTTGCATGCACAAAGTATTAAATTGCTCTGAACAGCAACCCGTGGTGTGCTGTGAAGCAGGAAGGAGCAGAGGTGCCAGCAGATGGTGCTAGGCAATCTGAAACACAGCCCAAACCCTTCATCCTTCAGCCCCGTTATCTTCCCAGCACAACGGCTTCAAGATGTGGCAAATCAGATTTCCTATTCTAATCTTGTTCTCAAATTTACAATGATACGTGTCATTTGGTAAGTGGCAAAGATTTTGTATTTTTCACATCTTTGCTCCTGCAAAAGTCTGAGTGGATCCGAGCTCAGGAGAGACTAAATGACTCAAAATCCTCTTCCATGGCAACCAGCTCTGTCCACCCCTCCCACTGCCACGTTTTCCAGGGAGCAAGTCATGGGACAAGGATGAACAAGTTGCTTCACAAAGCATGAAAGAAAAATCTTTGGAGTGACAGTGGCAGGAAGACACAGGGACTCTGGGTCCTCTTTCTGCTGGTGCTGTATTCTGTACACCAAGCAGGAAGAACTCGGGTTTTACACAACCTTCTCACACCCCTGTTTTGAAGAACAAAACAAGTCAGCTCCCATGGGAGCAATTATTGTAAGGATCCATTTGGCTTGTTTGTATTTGACCCAAAATAATTCTCTAAATGAGAAACAGAAATACAAAAACAGCTGAGAGCAGATCCACAGAGATCAGAGAGAAATTAGGAGTCCACCTTTCCTTTCTGGCAGGCAGTTTCAGGAAAGATGTGCTCTCAGAGGAGTCCTTGTGGGTGTGGGGAACAGAAAATAGCCCCAGATGAAACCCACATTCCTGGCATTAGCACCACTCTGGCTACTCTTCAAGTACTAAAGTGCATCTTCTTACCCATCAACCAAAGAAAAGAGAAATTATTTAAATAGGGATGAATTAGTGCAATTTGGGGAAATGGGACTGAAGGGGATAAAGAATCTAAAACACAAAGAGAGAAACTGAAGTCCTTGCACGTGGAACACAAGCCACTCAAATACCCTAAGGAACGATGGAGATACTGGGCAGAACAAGGAAGCAAAAGGATGGTTTTATCAATTGCTCTCTCTCTTTCTCCACTTCCATTACTAATTTTTCAATGCTTTCCACAGGTACTGATCAGTGATATGAGAGCTCCAAAACCCAGTACAAGGAGCCCATGCATTACTGTATCAGTTTTCTCCATTTCAAGGGCAGTCACCTGCTCTCCTTTCTCTTGTTTTAGGTTGGAAAGATTTCTGGCTCCCATTAACTTCTTTTATAACAAGTTTTATGTAAAATGGTTCACCTGTTCTATTTCTAGCAAAGTTCCTGAGTGTGTTTTGTACTTCATGACCTATTGTTTTCCTCATGTCTAAGAGTCTACCACAATTGTCCCAAAGAAAATGAGGTCTCCAAGTACTGGCAAATTTCAAATGGCAGTTGTGGTTTGCCCAAATTTTACCCCAGACTTGGAGGTAAAAGACAGAATTATATACTGAGAAGTAATCAAAATGTCACAGATAGTGCTCCTGTCACTCATTAATACATTCTCTCTGTGCACAGCTTTTTCCTATGCTGAAAGATTGGATTTCCAAAAGAAAATCCTGTGTAACAAAATTGATGACCACAAGCTTACTTTTCTGATGCACAGGATAATTTTAGGGTGTGCTTTTGGAACACAGTATTGAAAGATATTTGTGTGTCTAACTCCCCCCACTGAAAACATCAGCAGTTTGGCATCTAACCACGTTTTCCACTTTCAGTTTCAAAAGTGCTTGAAGAGACTAATTCTGCCTGAAATTATTGACAATTCTAGTTATATTTTCATAGACATGCAGCTATTCAACGTGCAAAGGTGTATCTACAGGAAGTGTTGCCACTACTGAGTTTTGTTGTTCTTTGAACAGATGCTATTCTAGAGCTTTGATTTTTCCCTTTGCCTGCTCACCTGTAGCCCTTCTCTTACTGCCTCCAGAAGATATGGAATGATGGAGTAGTTCCACAAGTCAGTGAACCAAACTCTAGAACCATCTACATCTATTGGACAGGAGAGGAAGAGCCGTGGACCTGGAGAGGGAAATTCAGATATTACACTCAAACCACAATCACAGTAAGGATCAAAAATAGGATTGATGTCATCTAAAAGCAGAGTTTTATAAAAAGTCTTTTTTATGTGATACAGCACAAGGAAGTGTACAAAGACACAGCTGATATACAAGCAAATAAAATATATATATTTACATATGCCTGGGCAGAGTACTTACCAATAGTAACATCAGAGGAGCTGTGAGCCTCCAAGAATTTGTTCAGATGTTGCCAGACCTTGGGAATCCAATCAATAATCTTAACCAGCTCTGCATTCCTCATCCTGCCACTGATCTCTGTTTCAATCAGTTTTCTTCTCAGGAAACGGCCGAGAAAGCCTTTGACAGGCTCAGTGTGGTTTGCACATAGCACCCATCTATGGCAGAACAGCAGAAATGGCCATTATTTCTCTTCCCTGCTACTGAGTGTAACTATTCCTGACTACATTTCTCTTCTTATTTCCAGATTATCAGGATCAAAAATGGGCTATTCCAGTCATGCATGTTTTTCAGTAAAATATTTCACTAGATGAACTGATGTTTACTGTGCTTTGTTTCAGCTCATTTCTCATTAATCTGCTTTGCCTAAATATTGTCTTACTGAAAATCTGCTAGAAGATCAAATATCTTAATAATCCTCTGTAAAGAAAAAGTTTTGTGAACCCCATTCTTTTAATGACAGCACCATAACCAAGCTGCACATGTCAGGGCAGCAACCAGGAGCAAATGGCATTTCTCTCTCACTTTGCTATTTCAGCTGATAAGAACAATTTCAGATGACTCAGTAGCCACTACTCCTTTGCCAGCCCACAAATATAAATGAGAAACATGAATAAACAGTACCTGAAATTATGGTGAAGTTGAAGATTAGGTGTGGAGGAGGTGGCTTGGTTCATTGTGCCGATAATATACGGACTATTGGGAGAGAAAAAAATCAAGCAAATCAAATCTGTGAACTTTGAAAATCAAGTTTTAAGTAAAACCTGAACATTAAAGAAGGTTATTCAAAACTCTTTTGTCAAAGAAGGTTTTGTAGTAACTTATGACCAAATTGTCTACTGAGATTCTGAGAACATCAAATTCTGAAAGCAAACCAGAAGTCCCAACAAATGGGGTTTTACTATTAATGATCTATGTCACGAAGCAAATACAACTACTTTTTAATTACTTATTTCAGAAAAATGGATAATTTTATGGAGGAAAAAGATCCTTCTGAAGCACTATACACAATATGGACAACCTGGTCATCTTCCTCCACATAACTAAATTAATATAGACATTGGATTTTGCAGGAGCAGTGCTCTGAGTACAGGATTAACATTTGCAAATGTGTCCTGATACCATTTCTTTACCATTTGTGGTACTTGCAGTTTAGCAGTCCATTAAAGATCTCTCCTAGGGAGCTAACATGGTGCAAATTATCCAAAATTATGACAAGAGGCATATCCACAGCATTGTTTTCACTGTTGCACTGGTCTGCCAGGTTGGACAGGTACTGGCGGAGTTCCTGCAAAGCAGATATAAAGAAAAGAAGCAAATAAATTTTTTTTCTTCTTCACATTTCTTAAAAAATCAATTAAGATAGATAAGCTTGGTAATAAAATCTAAAGCAAGAGTCTGACATCTAACAAATCACACACTTTCTACAAGAAAACACAAGATATGGTTTTCCCTCTCTTTTGTAGGTTATGCTGAAGACTCAGAGACTGTACCAGAAATTCTGTGTGAGATAAGGGCTTAAAGAGGGGTAATATTTTGTAATTTAGTATTTGTTTTTTATTCATCAATGTCAGACCTAAAAGGTCTAAAATATATTTCTGTTTCTTTTCAGGAACTTGATCAACTCTTCCCAAACCAAGCTCTGCATTCTAGCTAGATTTATTATATCATCTTGCAACTGTGTTTCCATCAAAATACAGCAGACAAAATTAATCTGGAACAAACCATCCCTCATCAAAAGAGGCCAAATTTGGACACCTTCAGTAATGCTGGAAAGAAGGACAAGCTTTGGGTGCAGCTGCTGAGTGGTTGAAATGCTCTCAGCAGCTTTAAAGCATGTCTGAAATCATACCAGTGGCTTACAACCACAATTTCAACCATCCCTTTCCTCCAGAGGAAAATATGCCTAAGGCCATCAAATATACAGCTTTTTTTTCTTTTTTTTTTTTTTCCTTTTCTTTAATCTAGATGATTGCTGGAAGTATATTCAGCAAAACCAGCAGCACATAAAAAAGCAAAGACACGCCTTACCTGCCCAGGAATGTGTCTGCACAACAGCCCCTCCAAACCCAGCACATGATTACAACTGCTGATACCTGCAGCTGCAGGAGCTCCTGACAGCCTGGAGATGCATTTGGGGGTTTTGGGAAAAGTGCCCACATGCAACAGGGATTGCTTAAGTCTCTGGGAATTTTATGCAGGTGTTTAACTTCCTGGGCAATTCTCAGGCTCCTAAACACTTGAAATCCATGACACCTTTAGGTGTTTAAATACACACCTGGAAGCCTGCTGCTCCAGACCCATAATCAGTTGAATCTGAAAATCTTTAAAGACCGTTTCCTTCAGGATTAACATAATGCTTTTGAAAATTTTGGGAAGCACGAGAATTTAATGGAGGAGTTTTGCAAGTATACAGAAGGTTCCATAGGAATGAAAGCAAATTTGGATATAGAAGAAAAGAATTGCTGAGCCAGTCTTACTGGGTAACTAGAAGGCAAAGAGCAAGTGAGTTGGAGGGGGCTTTTATGGCTTAGAGCAAAGGATAAATCCACCTGAAACAAAAGATGTTTCTACCAAACAAAAGGATTTTCACAGGCAAACAAGAAAGGCAATGTTGCAAGTAGAGAAAAGATCTCAGAAATTTCCACAGCAAAACAAGTCCCAAAGTTTAACATGTGACTACTAACTGCAATGATTGGCTAGTCACTAACACATTATGGTAATTTTAGCAGTTTGGACAGGTTATATGTAAATGTAAAAGGTGTTGTGTATGATGTTGATTGGTAGTCATGTATTAAGATGCTCTGTAATGAAAAGTATAGAATGTATTGTAACCAGAACTAGGGGGGGCTTCAGGACACACAGCTTGCCTATGGCCAGCAGCTATAGGCTCACCCACAACCCCCAACTGCTGTAACCTCGTCCCTGCAATAAACAGCATTTTAAGAGCTGGCTGAAGCCTCCATCTCTCTGCCAGGCTCTTACAGAATTTAAAGCTGAAAATGGCAGACTAAGAAAGGTCTCCTCTTTTGCACGAGGACGGTTTGCCTGTGCTCACCTTGCTGGATTTGTGGTCGACGTTGAAGGTGGCAATGATGCCCTCGGCCAGCTCCCTGCCCTCCCTGAGCACCATGTACTCTGACAGACGGTTGGCCAGGTAGGTTTTGCCCGTGCCACTGGGGCCGGACAGGATGATCCTCCTGTGCTCCATCAGCAGGGACACGTAGCGCTGCAGGATGGGCTTGGGGATCAGCGACTCGAACACCAGCCCGTCCAGGCTGTTCTCACAGAGACCTGCAGCAGGGAAACAAGCCTCTTTTAGGGCCATTTCCAGCTTTTAGCCAAACTGACCTGATCAAGCTGTATTAATTAATTAATTAATTAATTAATTAAGCTAAATTAAATTTAAATTAATTAAGCTAAACCCCTTCCCCACCCCAGTATCGCTCGTGGTTGAGAGAGGCACACAGAAAGCTGGAAAACAAATACAGGGGTGACCTGTGGGCTTAGCCTGGATCCTCCAGCCTGTGTAAGTCCTCAGCTGCTTCCCTAAGGCCCTCTGGAAGCTGCCACACCAAAGGATTCCAGGCCACACTTTCCATGAACCAGCTATCCATTTTATAGCATTTCACCACACATTCACCAACAATGTACCTGTTTACTTTTGGATCACTAGACAAAAAAAAAAAACCAACCCAGCTATCATCAACTCCCCCTACTTTCCCAAATGCTTGTAATTAAACTCCTCCTCTGTATGCTGATAGTTATCTCCTCTAACAGAAAACTCCTACTGATAAGCATTTATGCCATGTCAGCAGTCACTTTAGGCAGGTTTGGCTTAGGGAAAATACACAGTGCTTCAAAATAAACAGCAGGAAGGGAAGTTGGCAGAACACCCAGAGAAATGTTTGCACCTCAGTGGTTACTTGGAATATTAAATATTTATATAGGCAGCTTTATATCTCAAAGGCATATGTAAGTGATTTTCCATAAATTGATTAAATACGTTTCAATTTTATTGAAAACTGTTATCACTTATGAACCTTCAAGGCACAAGTCAAGTCAGTGCAAGTTAAATATGAACTCAAATTGTAGCTTTACAGACACAGTTAGACCTTATGCAATATTTCAGTTAGGATTTATGACTGGACAATGCATTTTATATAAGTAGAACATCCTGGATTCATGTCAAGCCTCAGTAAGTTGATGTATTTCACAGTTTATTTTGTCTTCCTGCCCACTGGTTTGCTATACAAGGTAACTTGGTTTTTACACCAATATTTAAAAATCTGCTTTCAGTCAAATTTCAAAGCTGATCTGAAGAATGTTTGGCACTGCTCTCAAATATCATTTGTCTGCAGATTTCACTGGTCTAACTTTGAGCAAACTGATATACATTTGAAATGCAGCAGTTGAGGATTTTACTCTAACTTAGCTTCATATTATAGTTTTCATTAAGAAGTGCTTCCCTGAGAAACCAAATGAGAAACACAAATACTAAATTTTTATCAGTATTGCATAAAGAAATTGATGGGAATTCTGAAAACCATACATTTTGAAAAATCCAGATTTTAAGGTGTTGCATAAAATTTGGTCTCCCTCCTTCCTGGTACTTAAGGAGGGACCCTTCGGTGTGACTGATCAAGCAAAGGAGTCAAGATATTCTTTTTTTTTTTCTTTTTTTTTTTTTACCCTGCATGAAGGAAATAACAACTATAGCTGTGATAAAAGCTAATGAAATTTTTAGGCTTGACCATTTGGAGAGTACTTTGCTGCTCAAATAACTCCACTACATCCCTTGTGGTGTGAAGTCTTCTCCAGGACAAATCAAGATCTGTGGAGTGTGTAATTATTGCTAGAGTTACAGGTTGAAAACTTGCTGAAATTACAGACTTAGCATACCCCAAGTAGTGACTTTATCAAGTGAAAATAGCAGGAAGTAAATAAACGGTAGGAACAGGAAAAAGCAGTGCAATAAAAACTTCTACTCCTCTGAGTTTCTTGACACAGCATGCTCTGATGAAACTCAAGAGTGAAAACTCCACCAGGCAGGCCAGGTGAAATTACCTTTGATGGTGACTGAGATGGTGTTGTTTTCTCCAACCAGGTACCCACAGGGCAGCAGCTCCGGGGTCTCTGCACTGTTGGTGCGCTTGATTTCCCCGATGCTGTAGCCCAGAACACTGTCTGAGTTCAGCCCCAGCTGGCTCACAGGATCCACGTGGATGATGTACTCCTGCCATGGAAAAGGGACTCAGCAAGTCAGGCTTTGTTCTCTGCTGTGACAGCACTTAATGCACAAAGTTAAACACAGCTTGGTGCCATCAAAACCCTACAGGAGAGCTCGAGCTCACAGCATTTTGTACGTACTGACCTTAAACAGGCGTCTCACAACCCCATCCAGGACGTCCCACTTGGTTTTCCCACTGACTCCAATGCAGCCGATGAGGAAGGTGCGAGGCCTGGAGTCCTAAAGGCACAGGAATAACTCAATCAGACAAATGTGGTTCATGTAATTAAAATCCTGGCTTCCCTGCCCCCCCCCCCCTCTTTTATTTCTAAATCATTCTGAATGGCACATGGAATCCTTTTCACACGATAAATATTTTCTACACTGTTGGAGTCAGAAATCTAAAGAATGCTCAGGTGGTGGTGATGTTAATTAAGGTATTTATTAATCAATACATGAACAATTCAAAAATCCTTGAGAGAATTACAGTTCAGCAAAGAGACAGAAAAACTCTTAGGAATATTGTAGTCAAGTTCATTCTTCCATGACTTCACAGTCAAAGATGTTACATTTGTAAGGTTTATCCTATTTATTTCTAGAAATTTTGCTGTGGGCATAGAAACCTAAATATATATATATATATACAAATTATACAAGTCTCTATGTAAAAGTAGTAATATAGAAAGAGAGTTTATATTTATGTATTTGATGTATCACAGCATTTTGAATTTCACAAGTGATTTTTAAGGCAGATAAAACAAATCAGACAAATATAATTTTCTGTTTTTCTACAGCCGTATTCACTGTGAAACATAATTGAAGAGAAAGCTAATTTCTGTCATAGGATTTGAAGTGTTACTAAAACTTGCTCTGACTGCAGTCGATCAGCAGCAGTTTTACTGTTTTTCCAGGGCTGTAATAATTAATGCAAAGTTTAATGGAAAGATTGGCTAAGTCCACTTTATTTCTGATCATTCAGATTTTTGTCCACCCCTCAGGAAGACATGAAGTTACTTCTTAAACATACTTTTACAGGTACTCAAAAATGTGAGATAACAAGGCCATTGCTTGGCCAAGCCTGTGTAATATATTCATGCATGTTGTACGTTAAACACACAGGATGGGACACAACTTTACAATATCTGCAATTCATTTGGGTATTTAGGGTTCTTTCATGTACTTGTGGATGGAAAACATCTGAAAGATGTCATTCTAAACAGGGTACTTGTGCCAGAGAAGACAGCTTGAACTAGAGTGATATGGTATAGATCTCCCAGTTTGGATTTGTCAAGTTCTTCCATAAGATTGGTGCCGCCGGCATTTTAGTCTCTTTCAGCAGCTCCAAGGAAGCTGGAGGCAGCCAAGTGCCTTCTCTATCACTATTAACACACCAATGAACTGTTTTCCTGAGAAAATTCTTAAAAGTCCTTGGTAAACTTGAATGCCCTCACACAATCCGAAATCACATTTCAAAGCTAATGAAACACAACTCACCTCCTTCCATTTCATCTCATCCTGGAAGTTGACAACTATTTTGACGTGCCTGCCTCCTTCTTTCCGGGCAGAGCCATCCCCAGTGTCATCCAACAGCATGTCTGTGGACAGGAAACATCAACAGCTTCACAGCTGGAGCTCAATTACAATGGAGGCTATTCTGGTTTATTGTAGTCAAACACAACACGTCTGGGCTTCACATGCCCCAAGGTAAAACACAAGAACCAGGCTGACTGATTTCCCCCAACATACATCTCTCTTAAAAAGGGAAGGTCATCGAAAATTATTAACCAGTTACTCTGTATTTTCCTTTCTATGATATATCCCCTGGCAAATGTGCACCATTAAATGGCTTTAAACACGACTTTTCAGAGCTGAGGTCATAATTGGACACCTCTGACCGAGGGTGTAGCAGACCTACGATGATATTTAAAAGAAGGCTTTGTGCCAGCTCGTGACATATTTCCACACCTCAGCTGTTAATAATCCTCACGCTTTCATTTTTCCATGGCTAACCAACCCAAGCCTTCCAAGTGCAGGATAAAACCTGTCCCAGCACCCTTCCCATTAAACTCACCGAGACTGGTTGACTCCGTGAGGTTCAGGCTGTGTTGAGAGAGTCCCACAGAGTGTCTGGGAGAGGAGGAGATGGAAACCTGAGACTGAGCCCGGCTGCAGCTGCCGTGGTTTTCAGATTTCAGCCGATCGTTCTCTGCTTTTAACTTCTCAATCTCACTCTTGAAAAGACAAGTCAGACATTAGAAGGCACAGTGAAAACATGATAATAAGAGAGCAACAGAAGAAACTTAAGAATAAATGGTAGCTTAGCAGAAAAGCTGTTTCCATAACGTTTTAATTAAGGAATTTAATAATTACAATGTCCTTTCTGTGAAACTTTTTGAAGTATCCTAAAATACCTAGATATAAATATGGATATGAATATAGATATGGATATGGATGTGGATATGGATGTAGATATGGATGTAGATATGGATGTGGATATGGATGTAGATATGGATGTAGATATGGATGTAGATATGGATGTAGATATGGATGTAGATATGGATGTGGATATGGATAAAGATATGGATGTGGATATGGATGTAGATATGGATGTGGATATGGATATAGATATGGATGTAGATATGGATGTAGATATGGATGTGGATATGGATATAGATATGGATGTGGATATGGATGTAGATATGGATGTGGATATGGATATAGATATGGATATAGATATGGATGTAGATATGGATGTGGATATGGATATAGATATGGATGTGGATATGGATGTAGATATGGATGTGGATATGGATATAGATATGGATGTAGATATGGATGTGGATATGGATATGGATGTGGATATGGATATAGATATGGATGTAGATATGGATGTAGATATGGATGTGGATATGGATGTAGATATGGATATAGATATGGATGTAGATATGGATGTAGATATGGATGTAGATATGGATGTGGATGTGGATATGGATGTAGATATGGATATAGATATGGATATAGATATGGATATGGATTAGATATAGATACCGAAATGCAACTACCTTAAGGCAGAGAGCATGCAAACATTTTGACAGCCAACAAAATGCTGTCCCCATCTTGGGGTTGAAACAGCTGCAGCTGAGGGCAGCAAAGTCAGGTGTTCAAGCTGACTTTTACTGAAGGTTTAACACTGGCACGAAGCTAAACACAGCCTTTAGCAAGCAACTCATAAAGTTCTGATCTTTCCTGTGGGGGTGGGCGGCCACAGCAGCAGAGGATGCGGGGTGGGGTGGCTGCTCCTCACCTGCATCCTGTTCATGGCCTCTCGCAGCTGGTCCAGCTGGTGGGCGGAGCTGAGCGCCTCCAGGCGAATGTCGGTCAGCTTCATCTCCTTGTCGCGCAGCTCGTTCCGCAGCTGCATCACCGTCTCGGCCTCGCTGTCCGTGCACTCGGAGATGCTGCGCGACACGGACAAACACACGCTCGTTCCTCTCCTCGCGCTGCTTCTCCAGGGTTTGGTGGGAGGAGAGGAATAAAGCCCTTTTCACTCTGCTCGAAGCAGGTAGCCGTTTATTGAGTTAGCGGTATCATAAAATCAGATATTAAACAGGCCACGGAAATTTTAGACTCTGATGAAACAATGTCTGAGGGTTATTCTTCTTTACTCAGCATCTGAAACAGAATTATCTGGAATTGCCTGCTATTGGATAGTCACCTTTTTCATGGCAGTTGCCATAAAGGAAAACTTCTAAAGCAAAAATCTAAATAAATTAAGGGGGTGCAGGCATTTAACAGCAGTTGGTTGGAGATTGATGAGTTCACAGACAGATTTAAAGCTCACCAGGTGTGCACAGCTGGGTTTCCCTGAACTGCTCTGGAGGGCTTTGGAACTCTACACCTACTCAAGCATGATAAATTCCTGCTTGCTTTAAAGAACTCATGCTTAAAAAATTTTTGGTGGCATTTTAATTCCCTCCGCCCACAAAAAGAAAGAGTTCCTGAGTGAGTAACAACATTTCAGCACATTTGAAACTCTATCTGTACAAAGATCAACTACACAGCTGTGAGCTTTAAGGGAGATTTTACCTAACATGTCTTTCCCTAAATCAGGTTAATGAGAGCAAAAAGCCAATCAGCCAAAACACACCAGTGTTACTGGTGCTCTATCCTTCCCCCAGTTCACATATTTACTCTCTGTTCATGTTTATCCTTTTGGCTTCCACAGCAAGGTGAGATGTACCCACACAGCATTTTGGCTGATGACAGATGGGATCATCATTTGACAATTTTCTGTCCTGAGAGTTCTAAAGCACAACTTGCTGTAGTCACCAGAAATGCACTGAGTTAGGCTCCAGAGACAGAAGAAGCTTTGAAACAAAAATCATGGGGGATTATCTTCTGCTACTGACATTTCATCACTGTTATAAAGCTGGAAACTATTTCTATTGTTTTCACCTGTTCATGTGAAAACAAGTGGAGGGGAACTACTCCAAAGCATTTGTTCTGAAATCAGGCTGGAAGATCTGCATGACCTCCCAAGGTCAGGAGGCTGTCTGGTAATTACAGGTTTCTCAGTACAGCCTGTTACAACTTTGTGTATTTATTTATCCTGCTCAAGTGACAAAGCTACTGATGGAATTAACATAAAAGCTGTTTTACTAAATTTTCCATGCACGTTCTAAAATGTGAGTTCAGACTCAAAACAGTGTGGCAAGGGAATTGTTAAGCTTTATTTCACAGGTGGCCATGGAAAGGACCAGGTACAGGCGGCTGGGGAGCTGCAGAAGGAAAGAGGGGTGGATCATCTCCATCCACCAGGCACAAGTGGTTAGATGAGTTCACCCATATCACTAAACCACAGTGTTTGATTTCCTTTCCTTTATCTGAATTTGTCAATAGAACTGGGAACTTATCACAGTATCAGATTAATACAATATGTGCTGTGTTTAGACAAGAGAAATTCCCAGATTTTACCAGGTTTGTTTAATTAACAGCAAGAGATCCAATTAATTTAGTACCTCAAAGTCACCCTGGTTATAAATATTCTTGATACTCAGTACATTCTGCTGAGAGAGCAACCCAATGAAATATTTACACTTCAGTACTGACGGAATGATTTTTGGCTTCCTGGACACTAATGCAAAGGTACTGGGTTGGGAGTCAGCTCACACATCTTTAAATCTCTGAATACATGAACTCAGCATTTCTGTCCTCTGCCTTTCCTCTACCAATGCAGCAAGATGCTTTCCATGCTGTTTTCTGTCTAAAAATTACAGAAATCACTTACAGGGAATTGGAATGGGAAGCTCTCAGCAGTGGTGTTGAAACAGTGGTGTTGTGGTGTGGTAGCTTTGGTGAGGAAGGTAAGGAAGAATCAGTCATCTCCTCAATGTCTGAATGAGAAGATGCTGACTTGGGAGATTTCTTTTTCCCAAAAGCTTGCTTGAAGGAGCTGCGTAACTGGAAAAAAACAAGAGCACAGCAGCAGGTCCATCATTAAGAATGAAACCAGGCAAAAAAAGCCACAGAGTAAAAACTGTCAACATGCAAATACTCCAGATGCTACAGCCATACTCACATACATAGTAACACAGGTAAAAAATAAAAAAAAGCTTTTTTTTTCCTTAACTATTTTATCAGATTAATAAGGTCAATAGGAGTGGCTATGAATGCTTCCTATTTTTTAAGAGCTATTTGACAGCAAACTCTGTTCAGTGCAACAAGCTTTAGAGCAGCGTGGTGACAGCTTGCAGCTGTGCTGGCACAGGGCCCAGCCCAGGTGAATGGTGCTGGGAGGGTTAGTGGTGTCAATGGTGTGTTAGCTTTGTACCTCCAAGGTTAAAGTAGGTCCTCCTTACCTCATTGACCTGCCGGAAGAAGTGCAAGCAAAAGGAAGTGGGGGAAGGAAAAAAGACATGTTTTAACAGATAAAGCCACTAATAAGGGAAGTTTTGGATTTCTAAGACAAACACGACCAATGATTAACAAAGACAAACAGTTACTTTAAAACTGGAACCCTGTATTTTCCAAAACCAGGTGTCTCAAACCACATATGGGCATTTTTTTGCATTACCTGAGGAAGACACCAGATCCAAACTCTCTTAAATTACATTTTCTCTTTTTGCTCAGGCAGAGTGCTCTGGCTAAGAGCCAAGTTAATAATGTATTTTTCCTTGCAGGAACAGGTATTTCACCATGTGAAAAGACTGCAAATTCTCTACCTACCTGCAACTAAAATAACCTTCTGTAATGTGACTGCCACTTTTCAAACAAGAATTAATATTCATGTCATTAAAGTGATGTTACCCCAAAGTTACAATTCAACAGGTAGTGTTCAAGAAGCATTTGGACAGTGTTCTTAGATAAATGGTTACACTTGTAGGGAGCCATAAAAATTAAACCCCCATGGAATCAAGGTCTGGACTTGATGCTCATGGTTCCCTTCCCCACTCAGGATACTCTGTGTCTCTATTCTACCTTTTAATGCCACTGCAAATTACATACTGTACACAGGCTGGCTTAAAGCTGTTTCTAAGCTAGACAAAGACTCCTACAATGAGAAATGTTGGAAATTTGATGTTTCAGCTCTGAATGGACAGCTGCATTGCTTCTACAAAGAACACTAAGATCTTGGCTGAGAATTTCCTCTGCACTGGTGGAATAAAGAATGTGCAAACCAGATTCAACTCACACATTCTTCTCCATAATGTTTTAATTTCCAATCTTCATTTCACAGCAATGAATTTTTAATAACAGCCTTAAAATACTTTCCTGTTTCTTCTACTTAATGAAAGCTTTATCTTTATAATAAAGAAACGTTCCCTTAACCTTCTTCAAAAATAGTTATCTGATGAATGAGAAATGTAGCCTGATGTAGGACCCTATCCACCAAGTTACAATAACAAAGAATTGAAGTGAAACAAGAATTTTAAAAAGTGGTTATCTTAACCTACTACAAAAGTTTTGTGTCACAAACTAAGGGTTGCTAGAAATTTAAAAATTATAGCCATTTACTTTGTCTATATACTTGTACAGCACAAGAAGGATTTGGAGAAGATGTTTCCATTCAACCAGTTATTTAAGGAGCAGAGTGGAAATGCTTCTTTTGTGAAGCAGCTGGCAATATCAAGACAACCAAAATGAAACCTCTGAGATAAGAGAGAAATAAAAAGAAGAACTTGTTCAGGAAGCTCTTTCTTACAGTTCAGGAGTTTCATCAACATTTCTGAGAGGATACTGTGCAAATACAAATGAAGCTTTTATCAGGTCTAACCACATTTTGCATCTCTACAGATTTATCTGTACACCCAAGAGATCCAGGGAATTTAAACTCAATGGGAAGAAAGGGGTGGATTGTTTTACTGGCTACAATAAAGGATCTAGGGACTTCAGTCCAAACTACAATCAGACTAGGTCACTAAGGCAGTTATGGTCTAACTGGAAATGGAGTTGAAGATAATGTACCTTTCCTCCAGTACAGGGTACCTTGTACATAGTACGTGATGAGCAAAGAGGGAAAAATGGGAAATGACAGGTAAGTAATGCAAAAACTTCCTAAAGAGATGTCTGTCATGAAACGTTTTTAAAATTGGTGGGTTTTTTTAATATTATTCTTAGAACTCCAAGTTAATGCTGAACAAAGAGTTCTTGGAGTATTTAATATGTTCACTTATAAGAAAGTCCTACGAGATTAGAAAAAAAAAACCAACAAACCCACAAGAATGATCTTCTCTTGTGGGTTTATTTTACTTTAACGACAGATGCCACATTTTCCTTAAGGGGCTGACACCCCTTTACCCAGAACTGATCTTTGACAACTATTTCTAATTTAAGGCTGGCCTTTTAGCTGTCAAGCTAAATTCAATCCTATGCAGAGTCAACACAACTTACAACTCATTTAAGCCTCCACAGGAGAGTTTACCCTGGATTTAGGCAGCACACAGTCCTTGTGCTGACCTGCTGAAGGCGCAGCCAGGTGGATTTCACCGTGCATGTCCTGACAATTTCACATAAACCTCACGCAGCCTGCTAAAACACACTCACCCAGTTCTTCCTCTTCTTTTTCTTGGAGTCACTCTCGATGTTGCTGCCCACGCTGGAGTGGCTGGTGGCACTGTTAATGCTGGAGACACTGTCCGAGGAGTGCTGCCTCCGGATCCGCAGGTCCGTGGGCTGAGCAGCTCCAGGACCTGCATGTGAATGGAGGCAAAATTATCTGGGAAATTTGATGGATGGTATTAATCATGCAATACTGAAGAAACATTTAGGGAAACCAGCACTCGGACAATCACTTATCCCAATGGATGTATGGTGTATTTCAAATCCTTGTTTCTTGGGACGAGATTAAAATCTGAGATGCTTCAAACTTTTCCTTCAGCAATTCATCCCAGTGTAAATTACTGGGTTACTCTGGTGTCTCAGTAACTCTGATGGTTACATCAGCTATTACCCAGAGGACTGAAGTCCCACTGGAGAGGCCTGGAGTCTCTTCTCTGTATGTCTTGTCTCTCACCTTTGCAGTTGAGCTCAGGTGTGTTGATGACTCCATTGATGGCAGCCTGAGCAGCAGCGTTTTGTTTCTTCAGGAGTTCAATTGTCTTCCTTAACTCATTCAGTTCTGAGTCCTTGAATAAAGAAAATAAACCATATGACAGTACATGGGAGAAGAACTCCAAAGAAGCTGCTTTTCCTAAGTTTTGGTAGTTCACAGTGAATTCATGGAATATATATATATATATATATATGTACAAGGAGGTGAAAATGAGATTTGGGATACCTGGGGATGCACACCCTCAACAGGGTGCAAAGCAGCTTCGGTATTGTGATACAAAAAAAAAGCATGTATTCTGTAATGCAGAAATAATGTCTATTCAAGCACACTGTCCAAAAACACAGTGCTGCCAGTTGTGTAAGTACTCTCCTTGGTGTTTCTTTCAAACATGCCCATGTATGGATGCATTGGGATGAAACAGATTACAGGAATATGCAATACTTAAGACTCATGCCCAAAGCAACAATTGATAGGAATAACCTGATCAGTTGCCACAAAATCCCAGTGCAGAAAATGAGTGTTTTATATACATTTTATATACATTTTACTCTGTCCCCACAAATGAGGGAACTAAGGCAAATTGTGACTTTTTCCCCCCACACAACTACAGAAGAAGCACGGGCAACAATGCTGGAAACAGAAATGAAGGCTTCCCAAATCCTTCTGAAGCTTGCCTTTTGTTCTGCTGTCATGGTCAGGCTCTGCAGTCGGATCGTCATGTTCCCCAGGCTCTGCTCAAACGCTGCCACCAGGTGAGCCTGAAATCAAACCACACAGGAGGAGGTTGTTGTTTTCCCCCAAAAAAGGAGTATTTCTGCAGGTATTTAATGAGTTTGTTGTGTAAATGGTGCAGAGAAAACAACAGTGCTTAGAAAAGGTCAAATAGTAGAGCACACATTATGGACGTGTTCGCCAACAATAAAACATAAATCAAGTTTTTGTATAGAGAAAAGTCAGGCAGAAACTTCCTTCCAACGAAATCACTATTTTCCTTGTGGATAATTAAGGCAAGAAGGTGCTGGCAATCCCAGGGGTGGAGATTCTCACTGTGTTTATCCCACCAGCAGAAAAGATGCTTTGCCAACATCTAACTCAAAGACTTCTCCAATATTTCAGTGCACCTTGCTTCCAACCAAGGTCAGCTTGTTACATATCATCCAAAATTCCTGCTGCTTGGCCAATTCTCCTTTTATCTTTTCCCAAGGAAAGAAAAAAATTATTTCTCTGTGCTTCTTGGGACAAGAATGTTGAATCTTTTTCCCAGGAAGTACAGAGAACACCGTGTCCATTACATGAAAACCATCCGCTAGGAATTGAAAATGACTGGGAAGCAAAAGGAAGGAAAAGTAGATTGAGAAGATGGAAAAGAATGTCAGAAACTGTATTTTTAAGGCCATGACATGGCAGTGTTTTATGGGTACTCATATGCATGTGCACACATAACTGATCACAGGTATATTTCAATATGTATTTGTCTCAGTAGCCATAATAATCTACACTAACTATAGAAAAAAATAGCTTTATTTATCTATTAAAAATAATTCTTTATGCACAATGACGAGTAAAATTGTAAAATCTTTCCAAGCAGAAAAGGACATTTTCTCACCTAAAAAAATACAGAATAGCAAAACCTTTCACAGAGCTACTCCAGACTCATTCAGCAGCAGACCACAGTTGACTTATCCTAAATAACTGTTCTCACATTCACAATGAAAACAAACATGAGCAGTACAATAACATGGGGATGTGCACTCTCATTCCCATCAGCCCCTATGAAAATAAGCAGAGCTGAGACTGTGAGAAAATGGCAAGAAGTAATTCAAAACCTAACACTACACACGAAGGAAAATCTAAATATTTATTTTAAAAACACAGAGTGCACAGCTTCTGTTGGGGAGGATGAACAGGGAACAACAAAGCTGATATTCAGGGATCCTCAGCAATACTTTTCAAAAGCAAAAAATAAATGGGCAAGCAGGACTGCACGGATTAGTAACAGGATACAAACCCTTAATACTTTGACCTGAGCCTTAAAAACTAGTTGCTCTTTCAAAACCAGATATTGCAATTATTCCTATCTCAAAATCGTTCAGTGAGCTACGGAAAATAATGTATCTTCACTTTCTATCGCTAAAGCAAAATGTTTCCAAATTCATGCCCTTGATGGCTTGACAAGCATCAACAAATGCAGTGTCTATGCAAAGAAATCCAGGAAAAAATTGTAAATTGAAGAGATTAATTTGAATTGTCTAAGTTTTAATTGCCTTTTGTTAAAGGAATAATGTCTAAAGCAAATGTTCAAGTGTCTTAACTAACAGCATTTATTAATCTCAATCTTTTTGGGAGTAGACCTTATCTTTTACATGGAAAAAGGGCATGTTCTCTGGAAAGAGGTGGCTAGAAATTGAAATTTAATACTAGGACAGTTATAGCAACATCTCTGTTGCCAATTTATGGACAAATCAGGGGCAGGTTCAAGTCTAAGAAGTTTAAATAGCATGAATAAAACACTGGAAAATTTTAGCAAAGTGAACTAAGCAAAAATGGAATATTATCAAAATAATTAGTGATACGCTAACTTTTATTTTTTTCTCGAGAAAAGCCCACAAGAAAAAACCACAAAAATCCAAATGACCCCAATCCAACCAAAACCATACAGAGTGTACATTAAAAACTCTTCTCCACAAAGAGAGTGGTAGTAACCACACAGAAATTCTTGGGCAGATGAAGAGCAGCAGGGCCAGGCAGTGAGCAGCCTGTGCTGAGCACCAGCCCAGTGACCCTGAACTGTGGGAGGAGAATGCAATAAAGCCCAGGCAGAGCCAAATGAGCTGCTCAGCTGACAAGCTCTTTGTTTGAAGGACACAAGCTGGGTTATTTAACAACATCATTAAAAACCTGTGCAAGAGAATCTGGTCCTGCTTTCCCACAAGTAAAGAAACTTCCAGGGGAAAACCAACTCATGTATCCATCCCCTTTGTATTTGAAAGGCAAATACAAGATTTAACTTTTGAAAGATGTTTAAACTGTTTTCTTTTCCTCTTGGGACAGTGACTAAGTGGTTTCATGCAGTCAAAGCGTTTTTATTTGACTTCTCTGTTGTAACTGTGTTCTTGGTTTTCAGCCCCATTTTCAAGCTGGGTGAAGCACTGTGCTGCCTGCAGTGGACAGCACAGATTTCCCCTGGAACCTTTCCTGTGATACTGCTCAGGTGAAACTTGTCCTTTCCTGTCCCAAGCTCTGCTCTCCCCTAATTCTGAGAGCTGATGGACAGGAATGTCCCCTTCAAGCAGCACATGTTCTGATGTTTATCCATTCCCATAAACCAGGATGTCGGTATGATCTGATCTGCTGACTATTCATCTGCAGCTTATTTACTCTAGAATTGCTTATTTTCCTTGCAAGCTTCTGTATTGCAGATTCCTGCTATTTGTGACTGTAGCACAGAACACACAAATAAACTTGCTCAGGGTCATACAGTACTGCCTCAACACCTCCTGGATTCCAAGTATTTTTTTTCCCAGAGTGTCTTAAATTACTTATCTCTGAAATTCTTGAAAGGAACAAGCAGAAGTATTGTCTACACTGCTTAACTTTAAATTAGTTTCCAGCACCCCTTATGCCAGTATTATCTATCATGCCATTAACCCACATCTTTATGCCATAGAAAAACATAATGCATTTCAGTCCAAGTTCCTCTTAGCTTTTAGTCCTACCAATTATAATCTTTATCTCATCCCATCCAAATGTCAAAGCAAGACACTATTTATAAAAAAAGTCCCTGTCCTCAATGATTTGCTCAAGACCTTAAGAAAGCTCACATACATACAAAGCCAAATTAATATTATAAATCAGTTTTTAAAGAAAGGTGTAAGATAATTTAGTAGGGCAGAGAATGCTATTTTTGGACATGTCCCACACATGCACGCAGTTATTCTTTAAACACATCAGTAACACGAACTGAATGTTATGTATATGAAATCTTTTTGTCACTTTAAAAACAACTGGGTGGTAATTGTTGCATTAAATGCATTCCAGGTTAATGCTTGCTCTCAGAGTTGTACTCACATTAGCAGTCAGCTGAGTTGTCAGAGCTGACACTTTTTCTTGGGATGCATCCAATTCTCTCCGCAGCTTGCGAATCTGTGGGTTTTAAGAGAGCACTTTAGTGCATCATAACAGGGAGAAATAAAACAGCAAGACACACAATGCAGTGTCATTTATGCTTGTCAAAGAGGATGTGCTCTTACCTCTGACTGGCACTTCTCTTCAGGCTGTAAAATAAAAAGAAGTATGTGAGGATATTACAGCATAACCAGCCTGACAAATTTATGCAAATTCTCTTTTTGTATTTCAAAAACACTAATGTGAATTCCTTCTTTTGAATTCACACATCCATATTCAGTCTAATTTAATCTCCTAATTTATTTACTCTTAAGGAAAAAGAAAATAGGCTGCTGGAGGTACTTTCTTCTGCAGGAAGGAATTTGGGCTCCACCTCCCAGCCAGCAGGACAGTGCACCTCTGATCTCAATCATGGAAATGTGAAGAAGTCCTGGCTCTGTCCATAAGGGACTGCATGAGGCTCTGAAGAACCAGGACTGCCACAGAACTAGGCCAATCCTAGGCAATTCCCTTCATCCCAAGCTCAGCCCTCCATGGGAAGGAGGTCACATTTTTGCATTCCAAAGTGATGTGAAAAAAAAAAAATTAAAAATTCCTTCCACTTGGGTGCTGCCTAGGCACTGTGGCAATGAAAAAGTGAGGACACACAGCCAGCTGTGAGGATGCCAAGTGGATGTACTGACCATCCACTGTGGTCAGCATGACAGAACTGTGGCTATTGTGGCCTGTTTCTAACCCCAGTGGTCAGCTAAGGGGAAGTATGGGGTAGGAAGTCACACACTCCACTGTTCCTAAGTAAACATGCCCACTACAAGCCACCAGGAAAATTACACCCATCCAAACACTGCTGGGGCCACTCGTGCAGCAAGCACAAGAACCTGAAGCTCTGAGAGCTCCCCTGTATTTTCAAACTCCAGTAAGCCTTATTTTAGGATCAGATATCCAAAATGAATACATGCTTGTGGAGAAAATGCAACTGGCACAGCGATTAAATGGCCTTTTAAAAGAATTATTAATATCTGCACACTACAAAGTGGACTTCAACTTCTTTAGCAGCAAATGTAAGGATGGGATGACTATTCAGCAAATTTTGGGATGCTAAAAGTAATGAAGTTTAAATCTCCTCATTATCTACTGAGGTGCCTTGTAGCAAAACCTACTTAGCACAGCATAAAACACAGACTCAAAAAATCAATGGCTGCATTCAGGCCATTGAAGTCAGTCTTTAATGAGGATACTGCTAAATATCCACAGGCATCTTCAAGAACATAAACATTCCTTTCCTAGCTAGCATTCAGAACACAGTCAAATGAAACCTGCTTTTTTCCTGCTCTTTGAATGGCAAAACTAGCACAGCAAGACCAGTCAATTCAATAATTTTGATGAATAAATAAACTCTTCATTATACTCACTGTGGAATAAATAGATGATGTACTGGACACCAAAGAGAGAGAAGAACCATGCACTAAAGGAAAGAAAATAAACACAATGAATGTAATTGCACTAACCACAGAGTGGAATCATCATAAATGATCCACTGTCTACCACCAATCTACTGAAGAAATACTTTCACAAATTTCATCATCCACCATAAACTTAGCTGCATTATTGCACCAATAATGTACAGTTTGAAGCATGCATTGCCAGTTGATATGATCCATAACCTTGGCTCTAGTTATGCTGTTTTAAAATTCCCATAATTGTTCATTTGGGAAAATTAGGTGTGTCCAAGAAAGTTTAAAAAAGTTTTGATGAAGATCTGTTCAGAGATAAATATTTCTCTGGACAATTTATCTTAAAATTCTTGCAAAAGGGCTTACTCAAGATTAAAAAAAAACAACCAAGAAATGCAGAAGAGATTACAAAATTAGATATAAGTATTTAATCTTCAGTTTTAGGTGAGACTGAGGGGTTTCTTTTTATTTTTTTTAAGCAACAGACCAAGATGGGAATGTCCTGAGAAAACCACAACATCCATCTCTAGTTTGTAACCAGATGCTCCAGGAGAAGATGTGGAGGACCCAAGATTTTTTTTAAAAACCCATAGTCTAATTTTGGGGCTGTGAATTGTCCTCTAAATGCAGCTGTGTCTTCCTTCTGCTGACTTAAGGGAGCTGTATTAGTGCATAATAAGCCCAATGTTCCCTTTCCCTGCAGGGTTTCTTGGTCTTTCTATAAAGCAATGACTTTTTTTAACAAGGCAAAGTTTGTTCTCTCATTAAGAAATGAACACTGAAAACATGGCTACAAAACTTCCTGGAAAAGGATTTGTTTCTATCAGTTTTGGCATTTAAATTCAATAAAGGACATACAGATACACTGATGGCCTAGATGATCTTCAGAGGTCCCTTCCAAACCTAACTATTCTGTGATTCTCAAGGTTGTTACCATCACTCAGGCATCAGGATTTACACATAAATATAACATCATTTCATTCTTTATTACACTATTGAAAAAAGTACCTGAAGCTATTCTTTCTGCTACTGGAACATGCAAAACTACTTTTCCTTTATTTTTATTTTTAGAAACAAAGTACTGAACTGAAACTTCCATTCAAAATTTAGGTAACTGAATACAAATCATATGAAATAGAAAAAGTGATTTTATGCTTTCTTCTAAGTCCTCCAGCCAAGGGGAAAAAAAAAGTTTAGAAAAGCTGCCATTTTGCTTTAATTATCTACTGCAATTCTACATTCGTAATAAATGGGTTCTGCTTTCCCACTGACATTAAATCCTAAGGCAATACTGGAAAGAGAAGTAAACAAGGTCTAAGTTGGCTTCTGAAGGAATTTAAGACAATTTAGAAAAGCCACAAGAAAGCAAAAAAAAAAACCTCACACCCATTCGCTTTCTCTGGGTAATCATATTTTCAATTAAAATGATCTTTCTCGTTAGACATTAAGGATGGTACTGCAGTAAGAAAATAAAAATAAGTGGTGTGAGTCAGACCCAGGCTCTAATTGTGTGCTCCAGCCTTGGCTGCAACTACAGCCCATGTTTACTGAAAAGAATGGAAAGAGGAGACAGCCAGTGATTATTCCCCAGGTACATCTTTGCACCTTCTGGGAATCAGCAGAGATGGAAATTCCAGGGATGGAAACTGCAGCCAGACCATTATTTTGCCTGCTGTGACCTCTCTACCATTAACTCAACTGCTACTGAATCCACTGACACATTCTGTCTGTAATGAAAAATCCTCTTGTGTTCAGAAATGTAATTCTTTGTTGTTTTAGACCTGCAGCTGAATCAGTCAGTGAGTTCCTCGAGTGCCTCCATGCCACGGTGCAAAGAGAAGCAATGCATAACCAATCTGTTCACAACAAACCAAATTCCATACATGTGCCTTCAGCCATCATTTTCCAAGCTGAAGATTTCTATATTAACTTTGTATCACAGATATTTTGCTCTTAAGATCTCCTTCTCACTTTTCTTTACTTGCATTTTCCCCTTAAGATTTTCAAGAAGGAAAGCACAAAGTGAGGCAATATTGCACAAGGCCACAAATAGACTCATACAGGCAATACAGTATTATTTTCTGGTCTGCCTCCCTATATTCTTCCTTGTTGAATTTTTTTTTCCTAATAGACATGTAACCAAAAAGGAGCCCTATCAGCTGGCCAGAGAGGAAACAGAAACCTTTACCATGGACTTGGTCACACACATCTATGAGCTAGCATCAGCTGGAATTTTTAAGATCACTTTGGGAATTCAATACAGGAGAAAAGAATCAAAATGAGGAAAAAAAGGGAAAGAGCATGTAACTCTGGGAATCCTACTCCTGCCTTGTGAAACACCACCATCACATCGAATCACAGACTTATTTAGGCTGGAAAAGACCTCTAAGATCATCCAGCATTGCCAAGGCCATCACTAAACCATGTCCCCAGGTGCCACATCTACACGGCTCCTAAATTCCCCCATGAATGGTGACTCATGTGCATCATTTGAACACGTACAAAATTTCAGATTTCTCATTCCAAGGACAACTAAGGAGTTAATATATTTGTGCAATTTTTTTTTACAGTATCTGCAGATGGCTACTTGAAGGCTATTTAATTAGGAGCCTGAAGGCAGTTATGCTCTTGATGCAATTCCTGTTTCTTAAAGCCAGCATGCATCTGCATGCAGCCTACAAACCCCAACTGGTCTGGAGCTATTATTTTAAAGCACTGTAAATGCAAACAGTGTAAATGCATACAGGCAAGCATGTGTCATTTTTAATGCTAGAAAAGAAAGGCTCTAGCCATGATCATCTGCCCAGAGAGCAGAAAGAACAACTGGTATTGCAGTCAGTAGCACAAAAAGGAATTATATATTCACAGTTCATATTCCAGTGATAAGGAATTTAATCTTTTTTCTCTTGGAGGCTGAAGTATCAGGGTGCAGCCAGTGGCAGCCCAGCTCCCGGGGAAGATTGTTGGCTGAGGGAGTGGGGAAACTGGAGAGCCAAGAGACCACTCAATTTTTATGCTGTGTTTTTTTCCCTGTGAAGTTCTGGCAAGTTTGGAGGCTGTTCCTGCTGGCACCTCCACAGCCCTGAACCCTGTCAGTCACAAGAGTTATGTGCTGCAAGGCTGACCAACCTCCCCACCTACATGCTGTGCTGTGAGAGAACATGACTTCACACCCAGAGACAAGAGAAGAAAAAGGCTTTAAAGAATAAATCCCGGCCCTGCTGAACTTAATGAGAAACAAATGTCTTGTAATCTTATGTGCTAGGAAATAATTAAGAAGTAGGTTGGTAAGCTTTATTTAAGACCTGGATTTATGCTTCATTGACACCTGGATGATTGTATAAAATCAATTTGTTCACTAACCACAAATTTAAATTTCTATAATACTTTTTAATCTATTCTCTCAAGGTGAAGGAAAATCTCTGCTATATTCAGAAACACTTAATCACTTAGACCTTGCAATTCCCTGAGGAATAAGCAGAAGCTAAAAAGCAGGTGACTCCTGCCTTCTCTACAGCCAGGGAAGTGACAGAAGACCATTGTCCTGAAGACAAAAATAGAGTGACTACATTTAAACATTCAATCCATCCAGTAAAATATTATAATCCTTTTAGGTGTGAAAAAAATCTGAAAGGGATCTTCAGCTGTCCACTGTAGGGTCAAATTCCTTCCTCAGATGCAAAAGTGGTATTTTCCAACCACTTTCAAGTCTATAACTTGGTGGATATTTCTTGGACTTCATTTTTATTACTTTTTTCAAATGAATAAAAAGCGCTTAATAGAACATTTCACCTCTTTTCAAATTTTCCTTTTCTTCTTCTTTTTTTAATGTTTTTTCTTCAAATATGCAGTATTTATTAAGTGTTTATCCAAACTAGCCTCTCTGCTGGACAAGAATTTCTGAACTACAAGAGAGAGTTTAACCTCCAATGTGCCAAAATGGATCTGCTGCAATCTTGAGCATAGTTAAAAGACTAAGGCTACAATTTTTGGAGGATATCTTCAATAAAACCAAATAAGTGTTCCTGCAATAGCTCTTTCAGTAAATCACTGAAGTGTAACACAGATGCAGTGATTCAAATTCCTTCACAGATTATATTAGGGGACAATTTAGTAAGAGCATGACTGTCCATCACAGTATGGAACCTGACTGACTGGCAGTCTTTGACTGTTTATGATCATTCAGCTTTCTGAGAGCAAACAAAAGTTAATTCCTACAGTAACCCAGCTTTTAGCCCTAGAGCATTATTCTAATAATTTTCAACCCCTAATGAAAATCCTCAACCACAGACCTCTAAAATACAATTAAATGCACTGAAATTAGATTGACTAAATTCAAGAGTCAATTAATTAATTAATCTTTCCAGAGACATACCCAATACATATTTTTTACTTCTTCCAATGGGAAAAAAACCTGATGGGATAACCAGAATCTCCAGGAAGGCATTTTGTGGCTCTCAAAGGCTTCTGCAAGCACTGAAGTGTGGCTCCCATGCATGCCTGGTTCTTGGGCAGCAATAGCCATGGGGCACAGGTATTAACAGGACTGCCTAGTGCAGGTCTTCAGAGCAGGGGAAGAGCCATCAAAGGGTTGTGTGGCCTGTAAAGTACAGTCAAGCTCCCAACCCTGGCCAGAAAGGAGACCTAAGACTCAAAGATTTAATGTTGAAAGAGTTTCCTATGAACCACTCCATGCTTGACTTTGAAAAGTGCAATGCTTGAGGATTTTAAGGTGTGCTCACAGCCACTCCTGCTACAGCCACAAGGATGCCCGATCAGGACAACCAAACTAAATACTCATTTACAGGTAAATGCTTTTTCTTATTAAATTTACGTGGGTTCTTTTTATCAGCTGTGGTTACATATTTGAAAATATGATGAAGCACTAAAAAGACAAGCCTAGATGTTACAAAGAACTGCTCAATTTCTTTCTTTGGCAGATCCATTATATCAAGTGAGGATATTCAGCAGAAATGAAAAGCAAAGACAATTTAAGTACAGATTAAATACTGGAAAAATTACTGGTCCAACAGTCCAACTGACATTGCTTATCTATACTATAAGCAGAATTGTGGAGCTGCAAGTTCAGAACACCCCTACTGAAGAAACACGAATGTGCTGACTCTAAACATGAATTAATTGTTTTGAGAGCATTAAAAATGAAGCACAGGAGAAGTTTAAGCCATTTCTTGAACAGTCAAGGTCTAGGTGCAACACTTGTTTCCTGTATCTGACCAAAACATTCACTCAATAAACATCATCATTCTCTCTGGTGACCAGTGGCAGGACCCAAGGGAATGTCCACAAGTTGTGCCACAGCAGGTTTGGGTCGGATATCAGGAAAAGGCTCTTCAGAGGTGACTGGGCACTGGAACAGCTCCCCAGGGCAGTGGTCACTGCAGCAAGGCTGGCAGAGTTTCAGGAGTGTTTGGACAATGCTCTCAGGCACATGGGGTGATTATTGGGATGTCCTGGGCAGGGCCAGTGTCAATTTTCCTTTCTCCCTGGATCCTCTAGGCTAGCTCTGGACCATGGGAGATGGGGAAATGCCAATAAGGGCAAAAGACCAAAGGAGGCTCTTTCTCCCGTGGGAAATGGTCCCACTGTTTATTGTAGCTTCCAGGTGGGAGGAGGAGAGAAAGAGCGAACAGAAAATGGCAGGAGGTTTTAACCTGAGGAAAAGGGGAGGGGAGGAACAGAACCCTGAACAATGGGGTATCACCGAAGGGGAGGGGTGAGGGGAGGCCAGAACCATCACCACAGCTTGGGCAAGTACACAACAAACCATTTAGTGCAACAGAACATTCACAAACCAAACTACATTAGTGCAACACAACAGGCCGGGAGCCACATTTGATGATCCCCGTGGGTCTCTTCCAACACTCCGATCCCACCATCAGAACAACCGCGACCAGGATAACGGTTTTACTTAACATCAAAAATAAAAACAAACCCCGTGCTTGAACCGAAAAGTGCAAACACCACCCTGGGAGCCCTCCCAGCACCAGGGGGGCTTTACTGACCCTCCTCGAAGCCGTCGCGGAAGGAGCCGGAGCGGCTCATGGTGCGGCTCTTGTCGTCCAGGGACACGGAGCTGTTGCGGAGGCGCGTGTCGCCGTAGGGCTCGTAGGGGCCGTCGGCGTTGGACAGGCTGTGTGTGCGCAGCATGCCCGCGCTGGACAGGCCCATCTGCGCCGCGCTCGTGGGGCTCGCTGCAAGGCCGGCCACAAACACACCGTTACCGCCGCGACCGCGCCGCTCCGCCGTGCAGCTAACAGCAAAATTTCCTCCCTCCCCAGTCTACTTTAAGACACAATTTTTTGATCTGGGTGCTGGTGAGAGTCAGGGAAAAACAGCAGTCTGATTTTCCCAAACTACTCAAAGGAAAACAGAAAGGAAGGAGTTAATAACAAAGTTTAGCACCTGGTGTTGTTGACAAGATAAGCGCGAGAGAAACGTGATGTTTTAATAAAAGCGTGTTTACAAGAAGTGTTGCCTTCCTTGGACCAATGAGCTTGTTCTATCCTTCAGTTCTACAAAACAATCTATAAAAATGTGTCTGCTCCTACAATAAATCACTTCTTCTGCTCTCAGAAAAGGAGTCCCTGTTGCTGTGTCAATTTGCCATTCCCTAGCCTTACAACAACATTTTTGATATCATCTTCCAGGCTTTGTTGTTTTTCAAGTAAGGGGTATGCTGACTACACCAGTGAATGTGAAAATTCAAGTAAAACAAAGCCATTTTAAACACTGGGTGATACGTCCATGCTTCCACAAACAAGCTCAGTCACCTCACTAACACTGTCCAGGCATGAACTAATTAACTCCTCATTTAATTTGGAACTGTTCTTCCACAAAAACTGTGGTTTTTTGTCCATACAGAGTAGGACTTACCTTCTTCAAAGCCTTCAACTTCTAAGAAAATTACATTTTTCTATTTATTTTAGTCACAAATGTAAAGAGCTTTAGTTTCCTAATAGCTGTATATTTCAGAACATTCCTCCCACTATGATGTCCTGAGAACTGCAAAATACTAATTTTACCTTAAAAGCCAATATAATTCCAGCCAGTGTTTAGAGTAGAAAAGTACTCCAATCTCACATTTCTCAAAAGAACTTTTGTTCTGTTGTTCTTTGTAAAATTATGCCTGCTGTTTACTAAGAATTGAATTGAATTACTTATTTACTAAGTTGATTTGTGGGTAAACAAAGAGAACAAAATCATTGTTCATCTGGCAGGGTCCTCTTGGTGTGCTGTCATTGCCTGTTTCTGTAGAAAACAGGGTAATTCAGTTTACAGGTGCTCGATTTTCATATCATCATTTGCTCTTAAATTAAATCAAATGACCCCCTTAACTCCAGTATCCCTAAGCTCTCTTCTTAAGAACATAGAAAAATGTATTTTCTTTCTTCTTTTTTTTTTTGTATTCATTGCTGTTTGTGGCCAAATAGCTTTTGAAGCTAATACAAATAATCTCCAACACTCTACATAAAGAGTTTCTGAGCCTATGAAAACACCTTTTTAATTATTTTTTTTAAATTTCATGAACTTTCCTGACAGTTTCCTAGCTGTTGGAAATGTAGCCACGCTGTGTGTATGTTCAGCTGAAATGTTGCTAAGTGTCAGTTTATTTAAAGCCACTTATTGAATGTGTTTCTTTACAGAACACTCAAAGAAAGGCTCTAGAATGTCATTACTGCAACTCAAAACTACACTAGAAATAAGTGACTGTGCAATCTGCTCCAAATTCACAAGTACAAGCTTAACTATTTTGCATATAATTATTATATATAAATTAGTAATTTTATAGAAGTTATAATAAACAACATATTTATTTTAAATAATAATATTAATTATTATGGAGGGGCTTCTGAAAGTCATAAACAAACAGGCATTTTCTTTCCAAATGTCACTTAAAGACAAAATTTACAAACCTGAAGAAATTGCAAAGCAGCTAAGTCATATTTAACCAGCCCACCACAGATGAGCACCACTAGCACTTTAAATCAGGTTATTTCAACTGCTGATATGGTCAGCTAAAATCTGCAATGCCTTATGGATCCTGCCAATCAGCTTTTATTGTTTCCTTCATTTAAAATGTGTTTATCAATGAAATTAAGTGAAGGAATGGAACTTTTTCTGACTTGAAACTCCCCTGACTTTTATATATTGCTTGATTGAACTTCCTGCAATTTTCCAACAAGCCACTTGAAAAAGACAAAGATAAAATATCAAACTGATGAGGCTGGCACAAATATTAAGCAAAATGCTTGGATTTTAGAGAATTATTTCTGTAAAGAAGGCAACATCTTACGTCCTCTAAACACCCCACTGTGTGATATTAACTGACAGCTCTACTGAACATTTTATAAAGCCCACAATTTATATTAAGGAATCTGACTGCTCCCAGAGAAGCAGTTTCAAAGTTACTGCAAGTATGGCACCTTTGGGCATATGAGATAATGATGCTAATTAGTCATAGTCATTTCAATGAAAGTGCTTCCTCAGATTCAATGGGGGCCTTGGAGCTGCTGGAAGAAAATTATCTTGTGTAACATGCTGTTTTCAGGACATACAATGCACTGCCACGATTATTCAAACAGATAATTATTCACCAAGCTGAGAGAAGTTAAATCTGGTTCCAGAGGGTGATGTTACACTGGATCCAGATGAAAATGGAGAATTGGCAGCAGTATCCTGCAGTCCTCCTGCTGAATGGGAGCGGAGCCATTCCTTTGCATCCTCTTGACTACGGAGCTGGGAGGATGGAGTATACCTGCAAAAACAAACAGGCTTTTCACGATGAACTTTGATATTTATCTGACTGTTTTGTAAAAAAAAAACAACCAACCAACCATGAAATGTCACAAGGCTTGGGGTGGGAGAGAGAGAGAAAGAAAAATGGAAGAATCCTCATATGAAATTAAAGGATTAAATAATATAAATCAAATAGAATTCTGAATTAAGGAGCTGCTCCAAGCTCTTCCAACATGTTCCTAATCCATTTCACCTCTGTCTGGGGGGGAAAAAAACCCCACCAATTTCTTTCCTACTGCTTCAGGTATAACCAAACTGGAGTGAACCCAAAGTTAGAGGTAGAAGTCGTGCAGTGTAGCACTGTAGGATAAAATGTAGTGTGTGCTACATCATATGATTTAAAAATAAAACTATAACTTGGAAAACCTTTCCCTAAGCTATGCCAAAATTCTAACACTATTTAAATATTTCAGAACATCAATAATCTTAGCTGACTTTTTGTGATATTATAACCAAATTCAAGTCATTCAAAGCCATTATCAGGATTTTTTCCAACAAGCTGTGATCCAATATTTCATATTCCAGAGATATTCATATAAGGTCTGTGGAGGTGTATCCCATTTAGTTCAAAACTAACAGGATTAAAACATCATAAAGGAGACCACATTTAGCCTTTTCTGAAGGCAATGAAAACAGAAGAAACATGATCTATGCCCAACATCAGTGGCAAAACACCCACTGGCTTCAGCTTAAGCTTGATTTATTGTGTATCTGTGTGAAAAATAGGAATGTCAAGACAGGTGTTATGTGAGCTACGTGACAGGGTACAGGCAGAGCATCCCAGAAACACTTGTCTGCTGAGGGAATTCAGTGCCTGTCTTGGGCTATGCCATCGCCTTTGGACAAATATTTATGAGTTACTAGCTCTCCTTCCAAAAACTTAAAGCCTATTATTAGCTGATACTATCTATTTAATTGATTCCCTTCAATTAAATACCCTACAGTAAGATATCACTTATTAAAACTATTTTAAATCAATGGGAACACTGCAATAATTCAAAAAGTCAAACTGCATTCAAAAACTACATTCATTCTTCTGCTTATGCCTCAACACTGCAGCAGCAGTCCCTGACAATCTGCATCTCTAAAACTTTGCACCTAAATGAGTTTCTTCAGAAAGGGGCCTTAAACAGTCATGTTACCTTAACACAATACAGATTTATTTTCATTTTCAGCATTATACCTACCTCTTCAGTACTCAAATGTTTTGGTCTTAGAAGAGAGTATTAGAGACATACTTGAGGACCATAGAAACATTAAAACAAATTGCCATTTTAAGAAAGGCTTTTAGTTCTCAGCTTCACGGCACAAGGCTGCTGTGAAGAACAAGATGCATAGCACAGAAAAAGTCACATCTGCAGTTCCAAGGCAGTGATCCCAGAAGCTGCAGTAAGCAATTCAGAAGCTGCAGTTTTCTAAATTGTCAAAGATATCTTCTGTATATTCTCTGTAAAGCATTTAATTAACATAGCTAATAGTAATTCTGGCTAGAATTGCTTGGATCAATGGAAAAAAAACCCTATGTTATAAAAATCACTAACCTACATATCACAAAATATGTGAGAAAACAACTGCTGAAAGTTTATTTGATGATTTTTTTTTGTTATTTTCTACGAGAGTAGAGCCCTATAGATTTAAGTATTCTGATGTAATTAAAAAAAAAAAATTTAATATGCCCAATTTCATCCTGAATGGTTTGGCACGATCTTGTAAATCTTTTCTATTTATATAACAACACCAAGGTTCCCAGGGTTAAAAAACGATTTCAGGTCATTCCATGTAACAGCCACAGAAACAGCAGCATTATTGTTTTTAAATCAAGCCCAGGGATGGTTTGAGATTAAATGCTTTCCAGCAATTAAGCCAGCAAAGCCACAGTTCTTGCTCAAGCAGAGAGGCCACTGAATGAAAAAAGCAGAGTTGTCAATGGTCTTCTTTGAGGATTAAAAAGAAAGCAAGTAAGAAAGCAAAAAGGAAAGCTAGAAAGAAAGAAAAAAGAAAGAGTATTGTTGCCACCTCTTGCAAACTGCGACCATCACCACCAGCCACAACAGAAACACAAAGCAAACTCCAAAGCCACCACAGAAGATGTTAAACCATGTGGAAACACCAATACCTGAGTCCCTTCTTAGGCAAAGTGTTCCTATCAAGATGTGGGTCACTGCAGAAAAGTTAAAAGAAAAGAACTTCAGAGAAGAACAAAAGGGAAGGAGTAAGATCAGGACGAAGGAAGGACGTACAAACATCTGCATCACCTTTTCAGAGGAAAAGGTGCTGGGGCCTCCCTGCAGACACATGCACAGACCTCCTCACCCAGGTGGGGTTTGCACAAACATGCAGCTGGTACCATGCCAATGAACCACATCTGTTCACAACCTCATTTCACTGTTTCTCCTACCCACAATGAACAAAAATGGCTCTTTAAACATCAAATGGGTGTTTAAAAATACACTTTTCAGCAGGCTATTGGTAAAAAGTGATGGGAATCTTCAAGTCCAAACCATCTTCCCATCATTTCTTTCAGCAGAAACCATTTACAGGATACACCTAATTACTGTTTAAATTTCCAAATCTTAGCCAAAGTTCCATTAGCAAAGTAAAATGGACCCATCAGTTGCCCAAAAGTCAACTATTTCAGTTTATGTTTTTACAACTGATGACCAGAGCCTGTTAATTTGTTTTCACAGAAAATATTTCTATGCTTAAGCAAATTAATTAAATGACAACCCTTATAGCTAAGTTACAGTATGGGAATGATTAAAATTACATCAGTGAGCAAAAGTGAGCTGGAATGTTTAGATTTGTGTCATCTTTTCCTTACTTTAGCATTCATTTGTACAAGGATGAATGTGCCTAAGTACTTGGAAACACTCATGAGCCAAGCTGCAGTAAGAGACTGACGACACTGAATGACACAGGGACTTCAAGACAAAAAGGACAGGCCAGAAAGGCAGTGGGA
This sequence comes from Acridotheres tristis, assembly GCA_037013685.1. NCBI lineage: Eukaryota > Metazoa > Chordata > Aves > Passeriformes > Sturnidae > Acridotheres > Acridotheres tristis. The sequence goes on along the minus strand of CM072890.1, from coordinate 7,553,033 downwards.
AAAGCAGCATGCCAGAGGAATGCTGAAATGCTAGTGAGAGTTTAGATTCATTGGGAAAAAAAAAAAAGGGCATGATTTTCAAATTGCCTTTGGCAAAGGTATGCAGGGTGGGTTAAAAGTACACCCCCAAACCAAAGGACATTCCCAGAAATAAGAGCAACACCAAAAACATGCCAACTGTGCTGTATGCCCCTCTCCAGATTGATTCGGGTGGGTAAATGGGTGTTTGCAGGGACTCTCACTGGCATGTCTTTGTGTCAGTTCACACCTGGATGATGAACACAGCAGAGCACTCAACTGAGCACAGTCTGGCACAAAACAATTTGCTTCACTGAGATGGGCAACAAAACCTACAGCCTTGAGCGTTCTCCTGTCCTGAGACAGCATTACCTGTCCTGTCTCCTGGGCAAAGTATTTCGGCAGAATTTGGGGCTAGCAGCAGGGGAAGAAAGAGGGCTAGAAAGAGCAGTCCAACAAGACAGAAAACAAGAGAAGGAGTATTAGAATGAAAAGATGAGAGAACAAAAAGGAGTTATAATAAAACACAAACAGAACCCCAAACTATCAGAACATTATATTCAGGTGCAATTTCCTCCACTGAGACACAGCTATAAAAATCTTGCTACCTGAATTCATCACTACACGTGAGATATAGACAGATTCAGACATAGCTGATTTCCAGTACTTGGAAGGGTTCAACTGCCATCTACAAGGGGTCCTTCAGAGATCACTACTGAGTTCACCCCAGTGTCAGCTCAGTGTGCCACCAACCCAGTTCTGATGCTAGAAAAGCCCTGTTCCCTCCTCCCTGCTCAGCCTCTTCCCAGGTCCTATCCTGTGTCCACACAGGCACCAGTGAATCTCACAGTATACAGAGCTGAGGAGCAGATCAGTCTGAAATACAGTTCAGCTGATTGCTTTCCACTTGGATCCAGCTTCCAAGAGGATTCACTAAGCATTCACATATTCAAGTGAATACGAAATATTGTAGGGAGCAATTTGAGATAGGATAAGGCAGCAGGGAGAGGATGAGAAGGGATCAAGTGACTATGGAGATGAGGACTTGTCTTTTCAGGATAACCTCCAGTTTGAAAGTTGTCAAATTCTATAACCAAAAAGTTTAACAGGAAACAGTTGACTTTTCCAATCAAAACTGGAGGGTTTTTTTTTTAAATATCACTATCAGCTCAATTCAGCAGATCTTTGGAAGGATAACCTACAATGCAAAAGTATTAGGCACCATATGGTAGCAAAAAAAAGTTGTCACATTGGCTGTGACAGCAAATTAAAAACCTCATCTGAACCCATCCTCCTGCTCTGAACTGGGCTCCTTTCCTGGAATAACTTATCTGTATGTTCTAGTCCTAGAGTTATCTGGTAAGAGGCATTACTTGATCTGTATCTGCAGTGTTGGCTACTGCTGCCAGGGCTTCATTCCCACTTTGAGATACAAACACATGGAAAGAACAGAAAACACTCACTAACCTTTCAGACAATGTAGTCTTAACACTGTTGGTTCGGACGAAGGGGGTCAGAGAATCATCCTTGGGGGTTGGAATCAAGCCACTGGAGGAGTTATGGCTCAGCCCACCTCCACTGCTCAGGGAGATGTCTATGGACTCACAGCTGGTGTGCAGGCTGCTGACAGACTGGTATCCAATGCCATCCTTGCTAACTGCAGAAGAGCTACTGGCATTGGTACCCCATGTCAAACTGTTGGAAGGAGCAGAGTGTGCAGAACTGGGGCTGGAAGCCAGTGGAGACTGGTTGAGATCTGTGCTTTTACCATAGAGGGGACTGCTGCCCCCACTGCTCAGCACACCACTGCCAGATGGGGAGTCAAGGTTACCCTGCTGGTTCATGGTAGCGTGAGGGTTGGAGATGACAACTGAGTTTTTCATATTTTCAGCTGTTGTGATGGGAACTTGTTTACTAGGCTTGCCACCAAAAAGTCTGTAAAAAAGAAGACAACATGAAAAATACATAAAATGTAATAGTAAACACAAGGATATCTTATATCTAGACCATATATATCTTAGCTTCAGAAAACCTCTATTGAGTGCATGATCCTAGATTGTATATATGCAACTATACATTTATAATCTCTTTGAGTTCACTGCCCCTTTCAATAAAGCCCAGAGGCAATTACAACAGCTTCAAATCTATCTCAGGTGTGTCATCTTTGAATCATCAACCAATGCTTTCACAAAGCTAAAATACAGCTTCAGAGAACTAAGGCAATCATATTATCTTCTGTTCCTTAAGGAAAGAGGACAGAGAAACAATCTGATGTATGGAATACTACAGATTGAAAGCTTACTGAGCAGGTAAATTCTGTGCAAATCACAAAATGCTCTGCACAGAACCAGCTTTTGCTGGGATGCAACAATGTACTCAAACCAAATGTAGGCTTGATTCATTCCATGAGCCAAGCTGGCTGGAAACCGTATTTGTTAGTGGATAATGTGATGTTACCTGCTTTCTGGCACCTGGAACTGGCTAGTAAAAAAACTGAGTTCCAGAACTCAGAGAGGGAGGGGATGGAGGAGGCTGACCACAGCATCACTGCTGCCTGCAATGCAGCTGCACTGCCAAGGAAGCAAAGACCCCTTTCCCTCATAAACAGTCAATGAGAAACTTCTCAGAAGTGCCCAAATGCCTTTGTAGTAATCATGCTTCAGACTAAATTATCAATCATTCCAAAACTGATCTTCAAAACTAGGAAGGAAGCGTATCATCACTCCAGCTTCAAACATCCACCACAAAACATTGCTTTTGTTTTTGCACTTGGCTCCTGTAACTGCCTTTGCCACCTTAGTTTCCCTCACATGTACCTGTATACAGATCTGCTTTTTTATCATTCACTGTTTAGTACTGTGAGTGAAACATTTCAGAATCGAGGACTACAGCACTTCCATACAAGTGTTCCTACAGGCCTAGGGGTGGCTGTGCCCTAGGCAGAACTTTCTCTGCTCTGCAGTATGCCCAGGTTGTTGGACACCTGGACACTTTGTCCATCACTGCTCAGAAACACAGGCTGTGTTAGAGCTGGGCAGCTGCAGCACACCTGGAGCAAGCCCAGTGCTGCCAGCAGCAGTGTCCACCCTGCACAGGTGTGCTGTGTGCTCTGCACAGGTGTGCTGCGTGCCCTGCACAGGTGTGCTGCGTGCCCTGCACAGGTGTGCTGTGTGCTCTGCACAGGTGTGCTGCGTGCCCTGCACAGGTGTGCTGTGTGCACTGCACAGGTGTGCTGTGTGCCCTGCACAGGTGTGCTGCGTGCCCTGCACAGGTGTGCTGCGTGCCCTGCACAGGTGCTGCCTGCAGCTCCAGTGCCTGGAACATACCTGAGCTGGGCAGCTGCTGCTGCAGACTTGCCACAAGTCACTTGGACCACACTTCCAACTGAGAGGGCAGGCTTAGATCAGACATAAGGACGAAATTCTTCCCTGTGAGGATGGTGAGGGGCAGGCACAGGTTTCCCAGGGAAGCTGTGGCTGCCCCATCCCTGGAAGTGTTCAAGGCCAGGCTGGGTGGGGCTTTGAATGAGCTGGGATAGTGGAAGGTGTCCCTGCTCATGACAGGGGAGTCAGAATGAGATGATCTTTAAAGTCCCTTCCAGCCCAAACCATGATTCCATGGCCTTCAGCAGCTATACCAGCTTAGGGTATTCCCTAAGGTATTCCTGTGCCAGAGCATAACAACCTCTTCAGCTGCACTAGGGAAACTACTCTTAAAGAAAGGATCCCAGAGCTTAAAAAACCTCAAACACCCACATAACAGTTTGACAACCTGTTTTTAAGCTACTCTCTGTTTATGACAACATGGAAGTTACATATATTCACAAACTTACAGGTAAATCTGTATCATACAAAGGTATGGATTCTAATTCACTGTGTAACACCAAAAAAATTACAGGGCCAAGAGGAAATATGCAAAAAACAATGTCTGCAACTCAACTGACTATGAAAATTAAGCTCAAAATCTTCTTTACTGTCATCCTAGAAATCAGCAAAAAGCAGATGAGGCCCAATTCAACTCTGACGCATTTCAACACATGACAGCTTTGACAGGCTGGTGAAAATTCAAGTGTGAAATTGTAAATCAAATGAGGGAATTGTTAAATTGAGCCTCAGTGTCTGCTCTTTAAAGTTTCATGTATTTCTAATGTAATATTTCAATTACACAGCCAGCAATGTAGCTTTTTAGCAATAAAAAAAAATCCCAGTCACATTCCTACCAATGCATTGCCTGAGGCACATTGAAATCACTGAAAACACTGAAAAATCTGCATTTCTCACTGTGTATCCTATAGAAGTGAAAGGCCTACTGAAGTTTTTAAGTAGCCATTGATGAAAATCACGTGTTCCAAAAGTACATGGTTTATCTATTGTTAATAAAGTATCTTCAATTACCCTCACACAGACTCTTCAAATAAAACCACCCATCTAAAAACAGTTTACAGTATCAGCCTAAGCTGCCATCACAGCCATTATGCTTGCACTGGTGCTTCAGATGGAATGTGGCTTTCTCACATCACTGGAAGCAGGATGATGGAGCATAACTGTATGGGTATTATGGGCGTCACGACAAAATGAAATGCAAAACACTGCAACTTGAAACAGACAAGCTACTCAAATTCAGTTGAAAAATAATATTAACAGAACTTTTCACCAATATCAAGGCTTTGATATATACTGCATCAATAAATTAGCTCCTCACCAACTATTTGTTAATGTTTGTATGTGGGGTACTCCTGGAGAAGTAGAAGACAGATAGGATTTTTGTCCAAAATTAGTATTAAAATAAGTAAATTTAACCCAGTTAGACAGTAATTTTATTTAGGGTTCTTCTACACAGGCTAAAATGCTGAGACTTGCAATACACTGGGCTAGTCCACACAATTTATAGTAATTTGCTTTGGATGAATCTAAGCATGGCAGGTCAATGCCACTGTGATCATGGATATCTGAGATAACCCTCCAGTTGCTGGTTTACAATTTGATCCACGACTAGAATATTTTCAGGTTTGTTACATATACATCTGTGCAATAACTCTTCATTAACCTTCAGGTAAAAAAATTCTTATTCCTGTGATATCTGCATGGATAAAAGCCTTCAGGTATGATTTTTGCAACAAGGAGACTAAAATCGTAGCTGCCAAACTTTCTGCCAGACAGGATTGGTTTTTTTTCCCTAAATGTTAGATTTCTGCTGCTGTCGCATGACGTCCTAAGTATCCACAACACTGGCCAACCTGTTTGTGTGAAATTAAATGTAAATACAAAGACCTTGAAGTAGGACACTAAATAGTAAGTGCTGCACCAAAGCCAGCCAGGCCTGGCTGGCAGAGTGCTGCTCATTCAGCTCCCACTAACACCACTGCACAACCAAGGAATTTGTTGCCTACCTGCGCAGAGTGGGAGAGGCCACATCGGGGTACTTGACTCCTTGCTGGTGGGTACTCTGAGCTCCGCTAGCAGCAGGCTGTGATGCAGGGTTCACTTTAACAGAATTACATGAAGCCACGCTTTCGTTGTCAGACGAAATCCCTTTCTCTTTATCAGTCTGATTGACTAATCCTGGCAGAGAGCTTCCAAGGATTACCTTGGCAGGCTCTCTGATTTTAGGGACAGGCAACCCAGCTGACTTGCTGCTTATGTTGGAGTCTATGCTACTCGTGCTAGATCTATTCCCAGCTCCACTTCTGCTACTGGATTTACTGGGCCGGGGTAAGCTACGGTACTGAAGATTAGTTCGTGCACTAAGTGCTAAGTAGCCATCATCCTGGTTCTGGGAGCCATCAACACTAGTCTTCCGACCAGTGGTCCTACCCATGAGTCCAGATGACTTGGGGATCTTTCCCAAGGTAGCCGATCTACTGGTGAGAGTTGCCCCACTGGCAGTGATTATGGTCATGCCTATGGCTGACCCGCTCTGTTTCTTAAATCCAAATGTATTAGCATTAGCAGCAGTTGTCCTAGAATTACTTGTGGGAAGCTTTTTGGATTCATCACCACTGCTGCGTCCTGCATCTGATGGGGAACGTTTAACATGTCCAGCTTTAGGAGATAGTCTACCCTTTTCTGATACCTTGGCGTCATCAGTTTTCCCTACAAAAATAGAAAAAGAATTCTAATATTTAATGACTTGAAAACATCAAGCAAATGATGAAACTCAAAGCAGCATGAAAAGCAAAAGCGTGTTAGCCACTGGAGTGAGGTTCAAAGTTATGATCTAGTCTGCACTGAACTTACATGCCACTCTAGTGAGTTACACATGCAGACTTGCCAAAAAAAGTATGTGGTGCCTTTGCCCTTGAGAATATGAAAAGCAGAACAGCCTTACATAACTGACAGATAAGAAAAAAAGTTTCCCTCTGTAGCTACCACAGATTGATCAATTCTATCATTAAACAATAGTAGTGTTAGGCTGATAGTATAAATTCCCTAAAAGGCATCGTTAAAGCATTTGTATTGTTCAAGACAGTATCTAACATTAAGTTTTTCATATACAATTCTGTACAAGACCTAATAAAAAGAGAGGTATTAAATTATATCGCTTGATTATGCAAATCCAATCAATTTTCATTCACGCATCTGCAAGGGCTAAAATCATTAATAAACTTAGAAGAAAAGCCAGAAATCATGTTTAGTATAAACAAACATGCTTGTTTAGTAACGGGGGGAAAAATCGCCTCAACCATATCTATTGTATGTTCTTCGTTAACAGTGACTTCAAAAACTAAGACTATATTATTTATAAGAATAAATACACCAATACTGTGCCAAATAAACAGCTTGGCTTAAGACCAGAGTTTTCAAGAAAACAACTGGCAGGGTGAACTAATCTGAAATACACATTTTCAGACAGAAATAGAAATGTGGATATACAAGTTGCTGTTTAGGTTAAAGCAATGCCTAAAAATACAGATAGGATTACCTGAAGTTCAGGTTCTGCCTCTGCAAAGTATGTAAACTGTTTTCACACTGAACACACTTTTTGGCTTGTTTACATCTTACGCCTTTTCTCACCTGTTCCAGGTGTCTTTAATGTGCCCGGGGTGGTTGAAGGTTTAGGCCTTGGTGTGGTAATGCCAACCTGAGCTGACATGCCCCGTCGCCAGGAGCCCGTCTGGGAAATAACAGTGTTCTTCCTACCAGAAGTGCTTTTATCAGACTCATCTGACACATCAGAGGGATTCCGCCTCCACTTGGATCCCGGCTCCATTTTTATGCCGCTATCAGATCCCCCGTCGGATTTCTTGACTTCATCACCGGACCATAAGGAATTCCGCTCCACCTGGGAATGCTTTTCTGCATCAGTCTAGGACAGATAAGGAATTGCAAGGCAACTCTCAGAGCAGGTCTTTCTTTTAAGAAGCTTTGTAAGTAAGAACCATCACCCTGATTAATCAGCTCAGCAGTCATCTCTGAGTACCAACATACACGACGTGCCTTTGATGAAGAAATGTCCCAGCAAGAAACTGACCCCAGCAATGACAAATCTTTTTAATATGCTTTGTAAGAAAAATACAAAAAATACAATAGTCATGCTCCTTGGAATAAACAAAGGGAAAAAACTCTACTTCATTTATAAAGGACATATTCAGCTCCATGACAGTTATAATCCTCCATCTGAAATTTCTGACAAACCCTTTTACTGCAATGCCAAAAAAACATTTCAAACCTGTCCAGCCAGCCTTCCTTTGTTCCGGCTGCTTTCTTATCTCTTGTCTGGCAATCTGATCTCCAGAGCATGAGGAGGCAGCTTTTGGAACAGATCTGGATATGTGGAATGCTGCTAATTCTAACCTAACATAGTCAAAGCACACCCAAGGACTGAAGAAAAACTTTTTAACAATACTCAAGACTGACTTCAATACATAAATTACCTTAGTTTCTCTTACAGACTGTTTTTTCCCCTACTCTTTGCACAGACTGATTGTGCTACCACTCTCTTATGGAGAATTTTGCTAAGCTCAGTATTAAATAGGAAAATTTCTCATTAGCAAACCTTTGTGAAAATCTCAGAAATGCTTAAATTAAATGTAATACCCTATATATCTGTGTATATTTTATACATGCCCCATGCATATTTCCCACTGCTAATGATTACTCTTCCAGAATTCTACACCTGCCAAATGCTGTTGATTAAATTTGGAGAATGTGGTAAAAGCACAACCAAACATTTTGTGATGAGGAACAAATGGCAAATATCCACACATTTGACTCTGATCAGGATAAAAAATTTGTAGCTGAAGCGTTCTCCAACCACCACAGCACCATGAAATTCAACACCTGACTGTGCAGTTCCCAAGTATGGGCTGATGGGTTTTGGTGAGGTGTTGATGCCACCTCTTCTGCCCTGCAGCCTCAGCAGAAGATGAATGTGCTCAGAACTGTGCGGTAGGCAAAAGGAAGAATTTATTTAAAAGGAAATTATTTTAAATATCCCGAAGCATTATAAAGCTCACAGTCTTTATTCCCTTTGGATAATCAGAAAAACACAGCACAGGAGAAGCTGTAGGATTATTTACCATGTTTTTCAGCTTTTATTTTTAAGTTCCTAAAGAATGTTTTAAGTTTATGACTTTTCTTTTCCTATCAGATCACACTATTAAAATTCAAGAATTAGGGGAACTGTGGTTGGATTTCCTCTGCTTTTTACTTAAAGCCTGAAAAACTAGTTAAGCAATCAGTGTGTGAAAGCTGACACCACATATCACAATGGTCTTTCTTCAGTAGGGAAACAGGGCTTGGGTTATTTATCTACATATTGTCATTAGACTAACATGCATTTTGAATTATGGATTTAGATAATATTATGTTACTGTACTTTTCCTCATGCTACACAAATGTTTCCCTGCCTCTCCATTGAAAGAGAGCAATCCAGCGTAGGCTTGAGTGGATCTCTGCTTTTCAACTCCCTTCTCTTCCTATGCCTGCCAGGTTAGGGGCTGGTGGGTCACCTTTCTATTTCTGACTATCAGAAGGTGTGTAATAAATTCACATTGTGCCTGTTCCTATGTCCTGTACCTCTCCAAAATCACTGTTTCATGTAAACATCTCCTACACTCACAGATCTTGGAAGAGAACACAGGCAAAAAGTATTAAACAATTAATCAACAAAGCCACCTCAAAGCCACCACGTGGTCACTCCAGTACCTTGTTCTAAGCTCCTTGTCTGGAATTGTGAGTATGCACTGCTAGTGTTCAAGAAAAAGAATTACACCTACTTGCTACCAAAGGCTTTATTCTAGCTTGGTTGGCTAGGAAATATTCCTGTATCTTCTATTTCCCCTCCCCTAATCTGTAAGATTAGTACAGTGTCCACAGAGAGAACAGCACTGCAAGAAGTCCTCTCCCTTTGCTCTCCTCCATTTCATTCCACTACTACACCCACGGCCAAAGTTTTCCTGCAGCCTTTGAAATGCTGCACCTCCACCTTTGAAGCCCTCTGGCCAGAGATGTTTCTGTTTAATGGTAAACACTGAGAACAGCACAGAAACATGACTAAGGAATCAAAACCAAAACACAGTGAAATCTGGCTGGGGGATTGCAGCTGAAACTCCACTCTCCTGGAAGGGTGAAAGTGGAAATACTCTTGGCTGGAGGTCATGGAAGACACAGAAAGCACGAGCTGAGAGCAAAGCCTGAGCTTGGAAGCAAACCACCAGGATTTCTCAACTCACTCATAAAGTTTTGTAAATCTGAAACTGTGAACAGACCAAACCCATCTTTGCTGAGAAGATGTCTTATACAACAGCTTGGGGATGCTGCATTTTTCCATTTAAAGGAACCTTTCTATCTTCCGATCTTTTTACCATCACGATTGAATTTATTACCTGGTCTCTTTCTCCCATCTTATTTCAGTTAAAAGAGTTATTTTCAAAGGCCCAATATGTCTTAATTTCTCCTTAAAGTATGCATATGATGTGACTTTAAAAGCACACTGTATGTAGTACTGTGATAAAGGCAACTTACCTAATTCTGTGCAATACAAAGGAAAAATAATAAGGTACCAAAACTCATGTAAGTACATTAAGTGGTTTGGCATAAACACAGCAGGACATGGGAACATGGTAAAGCAAATTCTGGTTCTCATCACTGGCTTGTTCAGAAACAACTTGCAAACATCTTCACTGCATTGCTGTAAAAATGGGCTACAACTAGCAATGTCTCTGAAGATGGAGTTAATATCATATTTAAGTCCTGTTTCTCAAAGATGGAGAAACTATAGCTTCTGGAGTATGGGGTACTCATCAGCTCCGAAAATCAGCTTCTCAAGAGAGATTTTTTCCTACTGCAACTATGCCTTTCTTTGCAGAGATGATTCTGCCTGAGTTACTGATTTTATCAGCAGACACTGACATGTTCAGGCTCTCTCCCCCTTTGATGTTGCTGCATTATTTGCCTGGACTCCCAGCTGCACATGTATTAGCTTTGAGATCCCTCTTTAATTATATGAAATCCAACTTCTGTACCCTCTCAAAGAGATGTGACAAAATCACAGCAGCTCAAAAGCACCTACTGTTTAGGAGAACCAAGGCAAGGGACACCCTGAGAAGAAACCCACATCCTTCTGCAAATGTGTGCTAGTCCTTTGTGGCTCACCACCCTGGGGAAGGCAAACCTGGGCACTGACCATCACAAAGTCCTTCAGGAAAGACAGAAAAGGTGTCTGCAGCATTCACTGCATCATGAGCTCTGATGTCTACAATTGGCAGCAGAAAATTAACTCTGCATGCTATGCATTTCAGCACTCCAAGCTCCTTTCATTTCCTTGGCTGACAAGATTCAGGTAGTCTGTTCCACTGAAAATGAACTATTTAACGGGCAACAATTTGCAGATAACAGAATATCTGAATAAAGATTGTCATTCATGAAAACTGAGGAGGGAAGCAGGTCAGAGACACACATCATACCAAAAAACTGCAAACACGACTTGTACATTCTCTGCTCCTAGCTTCCTCTGCCAACAACTGCACACTACTGCCTGAACAAGCTCCAGCTGCTTTCCTTCTGGTGTCTGTCTGCACCCTCTTGGATACTGTAATAGTTGTGGAGGAGGAAGAGGAGTTTGTCAACACGATTTTGATCTCTCAGAGGTGTTTCCAAGAATCTGATCTATCAGAAGATAGAAGTCATATGAGTTTCTATTTTTTCCCTTAGATTAATGTTTAGTCACATCTCCTTAAGTCTTCCTTTCCCCCCCCCCCCAACAGTATTATAATGTTGAGACTAACAGTTGTCAAAAATACTTCTAGCTGCCCATCTTACTCTCTGTCAGGTACTGACAAACATGCTTGATAGATTTTAACCCCTCTCAGCTTGTATGGGACTTGTATTAGCAGCTCCAAGTGCCTGTGCAGTTACTGATAGGCAACCAGAGGCTACCTGGAAACCCTTTGTGTAGGCTCAAATATGCACTGCATGGCAAGGGAACAAAGACTACTCTGTGCTTGCACCACAGCTCTGGAGACAGAGCAATACCTCACAGCAACCACACGTCTGCATCAAAACTGATGTCAAAAACTGATTTAGGATCCGCTGATGAAAAGGACTGGAAAAGATTAAAAGAGGGAAGAAACAGAGGAGCAGGTCGTACTGACATCCCTCCCCTCTACCTGTGGCACTGCCAGGTCACCACATCCCAGTGGCTGCAGCACACAGCACCCGAGTCCCTCGAGCAGGCTGCACAGAGAACAAAGCTGGACTCTGTAGTCCTGCACTTTCCCAAACAAAAACCTGTGCAATAGGTTAAAAAAAGCAGTTTATATGAGTGCAAACCTCTGTGTTACAGTTTATTTGATCAATGAAAAACTGTTAGATGCCTTCACTTGTTCCATCCTCTGGATTTGTGGTGTCTGAGCACAAAATGTACATTTATCCTGCTGATGGAGGCAAAGTTTATCCTCCTATGAAATACTGCCAAACACAGAAAGCCTTCAATAACACACAATAAAGCTCTGGAAATTTAATAAAATCCATTTCATTTGCACAGCATGCTTACTTCTCTGATAAAACAGTAAACAACCTTTGAACTTTCACGTTGACTTTATTGCATTCTATTACTTAAGAGAAAAACGTAAACTTTTCTAGAACAAAAAAAACTATATAAAATCCCATTTACATATTTTCTGTGCAGCAGAGCCTATAGGAAGGCAAGACTCAATTGTTGTGACATCACCATGGCAGAGATGCCACAGGTTCCACCCACAGAGGAAATATTTGTAAATGCCATGAATGACAAGGTGGTCGCTATTGATACTGTCTATACTGAAGGCTGGCTGTGTGTTCAAGTTCAGCCAACCTAAAACAATTATGCCTCCTACACAGAGAAAATAATCAATATCAGTGTTATCTGAATAAACCAAAGCTCTTACCTGTGCATCTAAGTTCTTTCGGGACGAGGCAGGCGTGTTGGCATAGGAGCTGATAGAGGAGCTCGTGTTAATGTCATCAGTACTGAGATTATCTATGGTGTCACTGATCCCACTGCTGACAGAGCTGCTGTCATCCCAGCTGGAGAAAAAGCACAACAGAGGGAGAAAACAAGGGTCAAAAGACAAGACATCATTCGAAAGGAAGAGCATGATTTCTACAACCCTTAGCCCACTTGTGTTTGCCAGAAGGGCCAGTGTATGCCATCACCAAGCCAAGGGCACCAGTGACACAGCTCTGCCTGACTCAGCTGAAACGTGTGCCTGCAGTCCCAGAGCAGGGGAAAGTAGTGGCATGAAGGGATATTAGCAGGAATTTTTTTCCTGTCAGGGTGCTGAGGCCCTGGCACAGGTTGCCCAGAGAAGCTGTGGCTGCCCCAGCCCTGGAAGTGTCCAAGGTTAGGCTGGATTGGGCTTTGAGCAACCTGGGATAGGGGAAGGTGTCCCAGCCCATGGATGGAACAAGATGATCTTTAAAGTCTCCTCCACCCCGAATCATTCTGTGATTCTGTGATCTCCAAGTAGCCATAGCACTGACTTGCTAAGAGATGGAACTTAAATGGAAAAAAAAGTAATCCTGAGGCAACTTCTTGTACCTGGGTGTTCCACAGACCTGGGCAACAACCTGGATCTACCATCAACAGCATCACCAGCCTCAGAAAACTTTAGCAACTAAAAGGTCAAGATGGCAAATAACCCTCCTGAGCTGCACTGGCCTTTTCAAGAAGAGCAACTATTCAGAACTACCTTCTTCTTCCACCATGTGATAGCTTCAACATTTTACAGTAAATGAGAAACGTGTCACTGGAAATTTAGGACAAACAAAGCACCACACACAGAAAAAAAAAAAAAAAAAAAAAAGCCTTGCCTGAAGTAATTTGAATGTTAGAATGGAAAGAATCAGAATGATCTACAAATGGAGCCAGATGCTCCAACTCATAAAATGCCTATAAAAGTAAGCTGCTCAAGGAAGAGATTTATAAACTGGCTTACAAGTACTCCATCTCCAAGAACAATGAGGCTGGGATGGAAATATTGTCCTGGAAGAAGATCTGTGAAGACATTTCAGTCCACTGGATAACTATTGCTGGAAATGCAAATATATATGTATATATATTTGTATGTATATATATCATAGGTCATTTGCAAAGCATTAAGAGCTCATCACCTGGCAGCTCTCTAGCTATTTATAACCCCAGCTTCAGATTTTGGGAGCTCCTGACTCTCCTCCCTGTTGCATTTCTGTTTGTTTTACAAACTTGTAACAAAGAGATTGCAATGAGGTTTCTGGCTGGGCAGTGAAAGCAGCTATATTTACACACCAATATACTGAGCAGTTAATATATGCATTTAAACCTGAACTGTCTTAATCTCCGTTAAGAGAAGTGTGTAAAGACAGGCAGCCTATCTCTATTTGCTTGAACTTTATTCATAGCTTCACCACTGATTTACTATAGCCTTTCTACATAAATTTTGTCAGCTTTGAAATGGAGAGCATTTAATTTCTTCCCACTTAGCACTACAAAACATCTTCCTGCATGACTTTTAATGCTGCTTAATAATTTTAATTCCTTTTTCTTACTTGAGGGTACAATGTTTGCCCACATCTGTACAAGGCCTTTTAGGGAACTGAGCACAGCTTGAAGAGCAGCACAATTTGGTGAACCACAAATGAGGTGTGGCCACGGGGACACCCTGCTCTGCATGTCACAGGAAGGGTTATTGCTGGCAGCTGCTCCTTGCTGACTGCTCTGTTCCCAGTGAAGGCTCTCATCAGTGTGTCAGCACAGTCAGTTGTGCCCCCTCTCCCACATCCCTGTGGATAAGCCCAGATCAACAGCTCCAGCAAGCCAGGAAAGGAAATTTGGGATGCTCAGGCACCCTGCTCTGCTGGCAGAGAACAGGGATGTGGAGGGACAGGGACACACCAGGACACACTGCTGCCTCCTGCCACAGGCTCCCTTTAATGGAGCCTTGGCGTCTCCATCTGGTTTTCTCCAGCTCATGAGAACTCGCTCCTGCAGCTCTGACTTTCAGGAGTGTCCCAGTTCCAGGATTTCCAAGAAGATTTTCAAAACGCTATTTGATAAAGTGCAGACACTCTCGCGACTGGAAGGGAATGCTGCAGTCTGCAATGTTGGGGATGCTACAATCCAAAGGAAAGACATTTTTTTCCCAGATTTGCCTTCACCTGGATAAAAGGGAATCCACTGCAATACAAAATAGAAATCCATGTTAAAATAAAACTCACAACGTGAGACCTCCTGAATTTGAGACACCAGTTTTATATGCTGTTTTGAAAAACCTTTTCCACCACAACTGAATGAAAGATGTGCTGCCTGTGCCAAGAAATGTTAGGGGGGATATTGAAAAACTGGAAAAGGATTGAAAGACTTCTTTGAAGCACTTTTTTGTTTAGAGTAGGCAATTAAATATCACAAGGCAAAATATTGAAAGCCATATTACTTCTAAATTTCAGTTTTGAAAACAGGTCCTATAACTGATATTTATTTTTCTTTCCAAACCTATCACATAAAGCAATTACAATTCCTAGGTAAGTCTACAAATAAGGTTACAAACTATTTAATAAAATTACAATTTAATAAAATAATACGCTTCTTGTTTTCCAAAGTTTTGTGTAGCAACAAACCTATTTTCTATTTCTGAACCTATAATAAAATGACAATCATAACAGTAATAATATCATCAATGCCAATGCCTTCTGTGTTTATGTTTCATTTCCTTCTTAAGGAGATATGGCAGTGGGTAAAATTTTCCTCTGTGTGACTCCTAGTCGCATCTTAAATGTATAGAAACTGAAATATTTTATTTTCAAGCACTCACAATTCTTAAACTACCATAGGTCCCAGTTCATCAGCATCTAAAGAATGTGTTTAATGTTAATCATAAGTAGTTTTTCTGGCATCAGCCAGTCCTGTTGGCTTCAGTTGGGCAATCTAAGGCATTATGAAAATATTTGAGTGCCCTTGTGAACTGGGACATGTGCCTGAGGACAAAGGTAGAAACATGCACCTGAATACATTGACAGCTCTGGCCTCCCCTCAAGGGTATCCTGGGCTTTAGGTCCTTTATGTTCTGGTGGAAACTATGAACTACTCCAACTCTGTATTTTCAAGCTTACATTATAATCTGTTACTAAATTTAAAAAGATTAGCTGTTCTGAGGTCTGAAGATAGATGTCTGGATAGACTTTGGGTGCCACAAACAAAGCAACACAGCTCTTGTGAGCATGCTGGTGACACTGGTGCCCAAGCTGCTCTGACAAGGTAGGATGTGTAATCCCACATATCTGCCTAAACCCAGATAGCTTTTTATTTAATAAATGTCGTTTCAGTAGAAAGGTGGGAGTGCTCACTCTCTAGCTAGAAAAAACAACAGCATGTAAGAGAACATGAAAACACCTTAAGAAACTGAAAATCATTTTGTAAACCTACATAAACAATTACTGATGCTGCCCTTTGAAACAGCACTAGAGAGGGCTGGTAGAATTCACTGAACTCTGTAAACTAGATGCCAACACAAGCCACTTTATGACCACTCAACATTTACAGCTAAAAAGTAAAGCAATGAACCCACACATTCTGATTAAGGCTGTGGCTCCTCCAGGGGACCCTCACCAAACAGAGACATTGGTTTCAAGTTGTTCTTGAAACCACCCCAAGCCCTCCACATAAATTAGTTCATTTTTACCTTCATCCAGTGCCTTGATGGTTAAAGTCAAAAGCGAGGAAGCAGAATGGGGCATCTAACAGCCCTAATTATGGTGCTCTTGGCTCCCAGAGCCAAGATAGCATCTTTGTAATTTAGCTGGTGCAATTAATAATTTCTGATGTCAGCAAAAGTCTACTCAACCATAACCTGAAGTGTTTGGGCTTTCCTTTCTTTATTTGATCAATCACCTGAAACTTTACTTTGATTACTGAAAATTGCAAAAAAAAAAAAAATTAACATCTTGGAAGTGTATTAGGTATGAAAATTATACAACCACCCACTTAAAACTCACCCCATCACTTAAAAACTCCCACAATGCTGCCTCCTGCTCTCTGTGAAACCAAGCACCCCAAGCACCTTCCCCTGCCTCCCCACCTCACTCTGCTCACCCTAATGCAACACTGCTACTGCACATCACCCCCGTGCAGCACCAGATCAACTGCTCAAAGCTGCTTTTTCAAACAGGTTTGTAAAGCTGTTAGGCTCAGACTTGTATTTTTCCACAGTCTATCAGCACTTTTCCATCTTGCATAATCATCATCCACAGAATTGGCTCTTCTTTGTCAACTTGGACAGCACACAAAGTCACTCTGTGATTCTCAGGACAGCCCCTCTCACTGCAGAAATCTTCCCCCTTTGCAAAGGAGTCATTAAAACCCTTCCAAATAAAGCTATTGTTGATGGCTGAAAATGCACTTTTCTCTACAGATGGGTGTGGATTTTAATTCTGTTGGATCTTCATTCAAAACCAAAATTACAATGAGCTGCTGAAAAATACATTTGTCCAAGAAAGGGCCTTGGGGCTCTACAATATTTCAAGTGGAAACATGGCAATTATCCTCTTGTATTTAAAAATTTAACTATTTATGAGTTGATAGGTGAACAACAACAACAAAAACGATTAAGGTACAAAATGATTGAAACTTCACAGCATCTTCAAAGATTTAAAAGGAAAAATTAAATGTGCTATAACATGAGAGCAAATACTGCAGTTTCCACTGTTTTCTTCTGGGATTTCCTACAGTAGTGAGACCTGGGCCAGAAATCCAGCAAGCACACATAGACCCTTGCACAGTTTTCCTTTCAAACTGTTCTGAAACTGAAACATAACCAAAAGAATGGATGGAAATCTAGTTCAAGAGAAGTTAATTTAATTAATGTGTTTTACACTGCTATTAATCACCTACCTCCCTCATGTCTCCAGTTACTCTTTTCTTATAGGTATTTTAACATAAATCACTTTGCTTCTTACCAAAAGAGGAGCCCAGGGACAGGACTGTTACCTTGAAATACTCAGTAAATCCAGACCAAGAAAAGTAAACCAGGAAGAATGAATACAGAGAATACAAAGCCTTTTCAGTTATTCTTTCTGGAGCAGAATCTAATCCTTTTAATGACATTTTTTGGTGCAGAATTAAAGTGCTGGAAGTGTGCTGTGAGCTACTCAGACATTTTCATGTTTAGTGACTACTGGGGTAACCGCCAGCAAACTGAACTGCAGCTTTCTGTCAAGCTCTGTTTAGAATTCACCCAAGATAAGGTTTCAGGATTTACATTTAAAATACCTATTTGTAGAGGAAATAACTCGCAGAACAAAATTATTCATTGTTGAAAAATTTGGGTAAGAAAAGTTTTGGAGAAGCAAGAAAACTGCACATGCTCTTTTCATTTAATCTTATATCAGTGCTAATAACCTTATAAAAATAACACTGGATTTTATTTTGTCCCCTAAAATCTAACCAGGAATTTGACCAAGCCATTGACAAATTTGAACACAACTGAGCACACACACACACAGGACCTCCTAAAAATCCACCTGATCTCAAGGTGTTAGAACACCCTAAATTTTCATGAACTGATTTGAATTTCCACCAAACTCACTGCATCCTGCTCTGAAGCTGAAATTCCAAAAACCTTTTCTTCACCTGCACACTTTGCTTGGTGCCCCTTCAGCCCTGGGTCCCCCAGCCAGCAGCCAGCACAACTGCATTCACTTGCAAAATGCCTGACTGGTGGAACTTGTTTTTTTGGCCATTGTTCACAACCAGGGTTCCTCTGGTACCTCCACAGCCTCGGGGAAGGGGAGAAAAGCAAGGCACTGCATGTGACCCAGGTGCTGGAGGAACTCCCAGCTAAATCTGCAAAATTTAGTGTACAATACTACAACCAGCAGCCAGCCCCTTTCTCTTGCACTCACAACCTATAAACCATATTTCCCCACCTACTATTTTGTCTGAAGACTTACAGTGTTTATAAAGCTGTTTACAGAGCAGCTCTACACGGGGTGCACAGAGCACCCCTTGGCCAGCTGCCCTCTCACCTTCCTGCTTTGGAAGGGAGGGACGATTTGAGTGATGCTCATCCCAGGTCATCTGTGTCACTACAATGACTCCAAAGAAAGCTGGAAACAACACCAGGGTCGTCATATCCCAATAACGTCAGTGTTAAATCTCAGTCATCACGTTAGAAAAACGTGCTTTGTTTGTTCTGCCTTTGTTTCCATGACAGTAAGAAGTGCTGAGAAAAGTATTCTAACCAAAGTCAGAAATCCTCGTTCACAAACAAAGCCCCAGATGCCTTCCAGAAAATAAACCCCTGTAAAGTGTCCATGTGACAGCAATGGACTGAACAAACCCAGAGGTCAAGCCCAGGCTGTGGACTCAGTGATGGACTACCCCAGCTCCCTGCAGTCCCCCCGGGATGAGGGGATGAGGGAATGGGGAGGAGGCCCCTGGCAAAGATCTGGGTGTAGGTCACCATTGCAATATGCCTCCAACTCCCTCTCAGCGAGGTCCCAGCCCAAACACTTCCTCACTGCAGGCAGGCAGAGGAGGTGACCTGCCCAGGGGATAGAGAATTGTGAAAAGCAAAGACTTGATTGTGCAGGTTTCTTACCCCACCCTACTCACCAGTACTTCTGTCTCACTACTTACTTACCTCTCCCCCTAAAGCAGATACTCTGGCTCACATCACCTCCTCATACAAAGACACAATTTAAGACTTAAAGAAGGGGGAAGCATCCACTGAACACGGTGACAGTTTCTGACACAACCTCAAGCTCCTCGAGCACTGGGCTGAGCTGGTGAGAGCTCAGCAGCTCACCAGAAGTTACTGGTACCTGGCAGCTGCTTAACCAGAGGCTCCAAAACATAATAACAACAGGCTTAAACACCGAGAAGAAGAAGAATATATTAGCCAAATTCCTACAGGACTGATGTAACAAAAATAAGGAAGGAAAGGAATGAAGGGCAGTATGGAAACAAAACTACACAAGATGCATTTAAATTCCCTGCTGCTGAGTGTGCTTTTGAAAGACTCAAGGGGCTGGACCCACCTGCCCCATCACCATCTGCCTCCAGATCAGGGACACTCAGCCACCCACTGCCCAAAATAAGTCACCAACTGGGACCACTGGACATCATCACCCAGCAAGAGGTGGATACTGAACATCCCCAGAGCCAAGAGCTGCAGCTGGCAGGTGGAATACAGATCCTTTGCTTCCCATCTTCTTTTAATCCATCCTAGCACTGTAACTCCACCACTGACACCAGTGCAAATCTTCCAGGTCTGCAGACTAACCCCAAGCAAGAAACACACAGGCACAAACTGAAGACAAGACATATATGCACGAAGACTCAGAGCAACTCCCAGGCACTATTACACTTTTCCCTACTCAGAAGATCCTGCGAAGCTTCTACATAAATTGATCAAGGCCAAAATCTGTGCACAGCAAAACTCATTTCACACGAGAGAACTGCTCCTGTCTCACAGCAGCATCTGCTGCAGCTGAGCACATGGAGACAAAGATAATGCACACGGTTCTCCCATTAGGAAAAAAGGAGAAAAACAACAGAAATTTTGTCTTTTTGAACTCATGACAGCCTGCTGAACTACGCCTTAAAATAAAAGCTGAACTTGGCAATAAAAAAAGTGTTAATTTGATCACAGGGCACAGCACTATCCCTCAGGAAGCCAAACTACTGAAAAACAACTGTTGTTATCACACCAGTGATTTACAGAACAAACAGACACATAATCAAGTAAAATATTTTCTTCTTTGCTGCATGGAAGATGTCAGCTACTACCAATCCGGAAAGCAGATTTTTATCTTAGCAGAACTGCAACATTCTAGATAGCACCAACAACTCCTGGTTCATGTGAGCCTTTAAAATTAGGCTTATTTGAAAGGAACTACAAAAAGGAAAGGGATCTTACAACCTTACTCAGATAAATCAGGAAGCCACCAGAAATTTGCACAGGAGTGAGAATAAGAGCTGGATATTATGTACTAAAAAGCAAGTGCACTCTGGGCTGGGATCTGGCCTGAAACAGACTCACACACGTCTTTGTTTCCCTGCAGGGTGAGCTCATTCCCACAGAGGTTCCTCCTTTGCACAGAAAACAGACTTACAGTGCTAAAATACAACAAAGCCCCATAGTTTTCTGAGGCTAAAAGCCTGAGACACTAGTGGAAAGATAGCCGGCTAGATTGCAACCTTTGAGTATCAATAAACCCCACAGAATCACAAAATTAAGCCAGAAAAAGCAAACACAGCAATAGCTGTCAGTTCTCACATAGGAAACTTTCTATCAGGTTATTCAAATATTTTCAATCTCTTAAAAATGTATTGATTTCATGCAGCAGACAGTGATTGAAAAGAAACACTGCAGGAGAAAGCTGCTCAGATTTATCTGTCATCTAATGTGTTTCCACTGCTGCCAGTATTTGCAAAGCTAAACCTCCATACTCAAAGGTGTAACACAAAACACTCCTGTGCTTTCAAAAGTGCAGAAAATCTCTTACCTTGCAATATTCCCCAGCCAAAGCACTTCTCCACCTTGTTGTCCATGAAGAATTCCAGGAAAGGGGCTCAGATTTATTTTGCAGGTTGATACCTTCATTAGGCTACCATCCAGTACCCTCCCTTAAATAAACCAGCCTGTAACTTGACTATCTAGGAAGAGACTTGGAAAAAAAAAAGTTGGAGCAAGGTTGTTTTCCAACAGAGCCCTCCACATACAGCAGCTCTGAGAGACACTGGAAAGTAAAACCCAGCTAGAAGGTGATCATCAGAAACTTCCCCTGGAAAGAAATCTGATCCCTCAACAAAATTAACCTCTGAAGTGCTGAAAAAGCGAGAGGTCAAGACTTTGTGCTGGGACTAGGTCATCTGTGAGTGCTGTAACCTGATGGTAGTAACCAGGCAGGCTGGTGCCTCCTTCAGCTACCGTACCCCACCAAGTACAAGCTCCCGTCTGCAGCCCTCTGCTTGGAGGTACTAAATGGCACTGCTTGATCTCAGCTGAAAGAACACAACCTCTAAAAGCAGCTTTCTCACTCTGCTTTTATACAGGGGTTCAACAATGGGACTGCTGGAGCAAGGATTGTTTTATGTGAATGTAGCAGGAGACATACCCAAAATGTTTTAATACAAAATATTTGGAATACTGGTAAAAATTTTTTTCTTTTTTTTTGAGGAGGAGAGTGTTAGCATAGAAAAACATTTTCAATAGGAATGGTAAAGAAAATAGCAATTTATCCACTGGTATCTCCAGTAAAGAACTTAAGAAATTGAGACAAGGTATGTAATATTAATCTGACTCTCTTCTTTATTTAGCAGTGTAGAGTAAGGGGGGCTTATTACTTCCCCTTATTTCAAATACAACAGAGATGGCTATTTAGAAATATTTGGTTGATAAAAAATTCTGGTGGTTAACATTCAGAACTCTAACTTTAATCTAATATAAATTCTTTCTGACAGGAGTCTTCCAAGATCTGTGCATTCTGATGAACATGGGGGATTGTTTTGTTTTTTTCTAATATGGGAAATCACACCAGCTGAGTAGTGCCAGGATAAATTTCTGTTGCCAGTCAGATCACCAGCAAGGGATTTTGTTCTGGAAAGGAGAGGGGAAGTCTTTAGGATGGAGAGAATGGAGAGGACATGATGCTGCTGCCTTAGCCTCACCTCAAGAAAATCATGGATCATTCAGCCCCAAACTAAAAGGAAGAGTAGGAGAGACTAGTGAGAAGTCAACTGTACCATTATATATTTATTAACTCAGCTTGAGTACCCTTGTTTAAAATAAAACATACCTTTTAGCATAACACTGTAATGTTGGTTGAAAGAGTTAAAATGCAAGAATCCAAAGGTTATAAAACAAAGACTTTGTGGAGATACTCGGCTGCCAAAACCTTCAAATAAATGAGTCGTAGTCTGAGCTTGCCTGTCTACACTGAGTCTGTATTTTAGTGGCTACTGTGTAACTATGGCAACTCAGAGGACGGGTAATTTAGAGGCTGGTGGATGTGACAACTTGCAATTTAAAACAATGCTCATAATAAAAGTGGCTTGGGAAAAGCATCATTTAACATAAACGTGGCTCAAAATTAAAAAGGCCTGTTCGCTTAATTTTAAAAATTTTTAGATTCTTTTTCAGCTGGATGATTACCTACATGATGTTAGTCTGGTGATGAAAAAAGGCAGAAACATGACTTTTGTGCTTTTTGGTTCATTTGCACCTTCGAGTGCAGCCAGCCCACCCCCTTTGTGATGTGCACATGTACAAACCAAAGCTGCTGATGTCACTATCTTTGCTGAAGATTAGACAAGAATCACATGGGTTTTTTTTAAAGAAAACTATGTATTATCCATAAAAAAAGAGGGAAAAGATCCTCATGGACTTTTATTACTCTTTTTTTGCCTCTGGTGCATTTTAACTGCTATCCTTTATCAAAGAATCCTGCAAACTGCTTCTCATTCCTTACTTTAATTGCTGAAGAGTGAGCAGAGATAACTCTCGGATATCACAGGCACTTAAAAGAATCACAACTGCAACAGTAAATCTTTCTTTTTATCCCTAACACCCTTCCTGTCTTCCTCCAAATATCTCTCATAAGTGATGTTTCTTAATTATCTGCCCATGCAGCTGTATAGGAAATTAGTGACTGATCCACTGCTAATGGCAAGTAAGAATAGCCAGAAATATTCTAATTAAAAAAAAAAAAAATCTGAAACTGTAATCTAGGGACAAAAAAGAAAAAACAAATCATGACACTGCATCTGTAGAATGACCAGCTCCCCCGCTCCAAATAAAGCCAAAGTTCACAATATTAAGGTACAGAAATACACTCACACCATCTACAGCCCCATTGTCCTTCCCTTCCCTGGCAGTCCCTCCACTGCAAAGGAAGGATTTTGCAATGTAATACCCATAACACTAAATACAGAGGGATATTTCCAGATGAATTTTACATGTAGCAATAATCAGAGTTTTATGGGTCAGGAAGTTCAGAAGATTAGTGTGTTATGGCTGCAGTGTACAAAAGCATTTGTGTTAGAAGTTTCACATAGCAATGGGGTGAGATAAGCTGTGAAAAGCTTTACAGTAAGTTCTTTTATGGTAGTTAAGGTTGGGGAGAAGTAAAGAGACCCCACATATTAATTTACCTAAAAGAACAGCTGCTCAGAAAAGGCTGAGAAGTGTCCTAATACTCAGTGCCATAAAATCAGTGCACCTCCAATCCCTTGTTCCTTACCCCCACACCCGTGTGTTATTCACATTAACCTCAGGCACAACTGTGATCCTGGTCAGAACTGAACTAAATCTGCTTGCAGAAAAACAAAAAAGGCATTATCAAAGAAATGCCTCGTTCCATTTTATTTGCAAAGGCCTAAACCCACAATGACAGGTTTGCATTCCAGGTTAAGGCAGCTCAAATCTTGCTGCATTTCCAATATTTCCTTGGAGAACATAAAAATGCCTGAAAGTTGTGGGTTTACTGCAATATGTCAAATCCTTTTTATTTTTGTTTCTCAGTAGCTGAGATCTATCAGGACCTTATAAAATGCTTCATTTGATAACTGGAACAATTACAAAAGTGAGACAAGCAGCAGAGGCTGTAAAGACATCCCACTTCACAGTCGTTGGAACCTGCTGGATGTGGCATGGGGCACCTGCCACATCCTGCCCTGGAAGAGACTCCATTAGCACTGGGTAAACCAATGTCTCAAAATAATCTCAACAGCAATTTTTTAAGATTTCTTTTTCATTTCTTTCCTCCTAAAGGACATTAAGATGATTTAAATTAAAAATACCCCAACATTTTTAACACCAAAACATATTCTGAACAGACTCAAACACACTTTTGAACACACGTTTGTCCTTTGAACTAGAGCACATAGAACAAAACTACACCTTTTTAAAGTACTTTCATTGATTGAAATGAGAAAATAAAAGCAGCACTACTGCACCATTACAACTCTTACACATGACACTTTAGGGCTAAAACTCTATGTAACTACCTAAACAAATGACCTTTGTGTTAATTTTTTTTTTTAAAAAATCAAACAAAACCAAAGAAGCCCCAACTTACTGAAGTAATGTGTAATTGTTAACCCCAGGAAGGTATTTCTGCCTAAAACCAGAGGAACACTGGCAGCAACATAAACCCTCGGGAGGAGATACAGGAGAAAATAAACCCTGGCTGCTACAACCCTGTGGGTTTTCAGTGATGTTCCAAAGGGAGCTTGGAAGACAGGAAAAGTAGGACTGGAAAGGGAAGCTTCATTTTTAAATTCCCCTTATTCTTCAGAGGCAACTGAATTTGCAGAATGACAGATATCTGCACTGAAACACTCCTCACATCCTTAAATTTTAATGGGAAGAATCCTCTGTTGCCTCAGGCTTTCCCAAGAGCAGACAATTATATTATGGTGGTGCTGTGTGGATTTATTTATTTTTATAAGTGAACACATGAAATGTAGAATACTTTAGGGTTTTGTTTAAATCACTCAGATGGTATCACACAGAAGAAAGTACAAAGGAAGCATCAGCATGTGCAGGGGCATGTATTGTTATGCACAGGAACTGGGCAAGGAGATTTCTAGGGAAAGGGGATTCTGACCCTCAGGAGACTGTGAATTTACCAGAAAACTCAAATACAGGGTAATTTTAATAAATATTACACAGTATGAGATAGATGTAGCATCCACCTCCAAGGAGCTGCTTTTCACTGAGCAATCACTAAGGAACATCCCAGCTTCCTCCAACAAGGTGAGATCCATGCCTGATGGAGAAAAAAAAGACTATTTGTGTGTGTGTGATGTATGATTAAAAATGGTTTAATAACATTTTAACATGTACTTCAAAGACTGCTTTAAAAAATGCCAGTAGCCTCCATGGAGCACTTGTGTTGACACAGTTGTGAGGCATACTTTTCACCATGCCCACTTCAAATGAATAAACACATCAGAGTGAAAAATACAAATGGCCACTTTCTAGAAAGAAAAAAAAAGGCAGGGAGCTGGAGAAAATCCAATAAAAATGGGGGATTCTGAACAGCAATTTAGCTTGCATATTCTTATCTGAGAGGAATTCCAAATGAATGTTCAATCCAAAGGGTTATACTTGGATGATCCAAAATGTTTCTATATTTAAACATATCACCAAGTCTCAAACTTGAGTGAGAAATATTCCCAACATATGAACTATATATACATGTATTTGCTTTTGCATCTAATTTCTATGCTAACATTTCCAGATATAACAAATAAACAAACCCAACTAAAAATACATAAGACAAACAGCCCATTACTAAGAACAGTCAATATAAAATGGAAAAAAAATCTGATCTTAAAACACAGTTAATGTGGTGAAACACAAGAATGATGTATCATTCCCACTGTTTTAAATGCTGTTTTCTTTATTTCCCTCTCAAAACTATAAAAATCAGAAGAACATAACAGTGCCAAGCAAGACTTTAACACATATACCACTAAGGAAAAAAATTTTAATTCTTCCAATCTCGACTGCTGAATAGAGTAACAGGAACTGCTAACATGTTCTAAGACTTAACTGTCTCCTGCAACCATTAAGATTCCTACCAAATGGAATTATAAACACAGTGCAGCTGGCATGAATTCTTTTCCTCAGGATTCTGAAAAAGTGCTTTGGGGTGAATCTATGACAGATGTCCATATATCATTTACAATTCTTTGTCTGAGCTTTCTAACATCATGTCTGTGTCAACAAGCAATAGAATGGAGAACAGAAACAGATAGGAAAGAAGCTAAACAAATCATCATCTAAGAGCAGTGAGGCAGAGAACAGCTCAGAAAGAGAGAAAATTTGAATTACAGGTTCTGTTTTGGCCAGCAGGTACAGGGCTGTGTCAGAGGATGCATTCAGGCCCAAGAAGGACATGCCAAGTGTGGTGTCTAAAGAATTAGATATTTCTGGCTGAACAAGCAGCTTTCCAAGTGGTTGTAGTATGGTTTTGAGAAGCTCTATACAACTTGATTTAACCTTCCTACCCACACTCCCCCAACAAAATACTAAAATCATTAATGTAAAATCACTAGCAGTCATTAGCCATGTCAGGGCACCCACTGTAAAAGCACTGCTGCCATCTCTATGTATCTTGTTCAGTTATGATCAATGGAGTTTACCCATCTTAATTGCTTCAGCCTTCCCCTAATTAGAGCTATCACTGAATTTACAGTTGTTTATTGTTGCTGTGGATGTTGTAAAGCTTGCACATCCCACTAAAAAAAAAGAGAAAAGTAAACTCATTTATTCTAATGAAAATACCACCACCAAATTAAGCTAGTATCATTGTATCACTGAGTCTATAAACATTCAAACCATATCAACACTTCAACTGCATCATCTGAAAGAACAAAGACACAAACTCTCAACTTCAACAAAAAAATATTTTCCTTTATTTTTGAGAGTCCATTTGTGGTTTTTTTCTTATAAAACAAAGGGATCTACTCTACCTATACAACACCAGGATGTTCCAAACACTGTATCTGAGCCAAACGACATCACTCCTTCTCAGATTACTTTGCAAAGTAATTCCACTCTTTGGATGTGCTTTTTCATGTGAATTGTTTCTTTTCTTATTTTTATTGTTTCTGTCCATCAAATAGACTAACTCGCCATTCCAAATTCACAGTAGACTCTTAACACAATATAAAATTTTTGGACATTTCTCTCCCTGCCACTGTTACCTATACCTGGTTATGTAAACTACGGTTTTTTTAGATTTATAATTTTCCTAACACAAAATTAACTGAATTAAGCCACTTATCTACAAGACAGCAGCTCTAACCAGTGCATACATTCAAACAAAATTTTCTCCTAGCTTTCGGGTATTGTTTAAATGTTAATAACTCTTATGGACTAATTGCTCTAGGAACAGAATAGGAATTCTTAATTAAGCAGCAAAAAAAGCCCAAGCGTGAACGATAAGGCACTAAATTTAAACTCATGTTTAAAACGTGCAGCCCGATTACAGGTGTGTCCTCCATGAAACTCCTTATCTCATAAACACCTGTGGTAATCACAACTCGCCCAAGTGAACTTCTGACCTCAGCTAAGCACTAATAAAATCTGCTGAAAATCACCTGAAATGGTGTTTCAGATTAGCTCCATTTCAGAGAGCTCCCAGCAGCTTCACACACACACACTCGACTGCAGAAAAATTCAGCGGGCAGACCTGCTTTGAGCAAAAGGTCAACTTTAAATTTCTCCACCAGTTCCAGTGCTCAAAGATCACTCGCACATAGAGAAAACACTCTTCTTGCAAACATAACAATGAAACTTGACCGGAATTTACACACATTGGGACTGCAGTAGGAGTGGGAAAACTGATGGCAATAACACCTGAACAGTGACATGGCGAGCTAGTGCATGCAGCAGCTGGTTTCTTTTGAAACAGAACCACTCATTCCAAACGCCTGTGCCTTGTAGGGCACAATTATCTGATGCCTGACATCGTTATCTGATACATGAAAAATTAACCTGGCAATGAACTTTTGGATTATATTCTTACCGTTTCCTAACAGGTAAATAACTATTTCTATCATATACCTTATGAACTGTGTTAAATATTTAGTCTGGAATGCCATATAACCATATAAGCATTTTTTTCCAGGGAGTAACTCTGCCCATATGATCCCAACTCTCTAAAGAGCCAGGTCCCACCTTTTGCCTGCCCAAGTCAGAATAAAACTACTAAATTCTGTGCTCTAGTAAAAGGTACGGCAGTGTTCACAAACATGCACCTAGTAATTAACCAACAAGGGGTTAATTATTATCATGCCTCATGGCATTATCATGCAACCTTTTGTCTCATTTTATTTTCTTTACTATCAGGTGCAAGGACAGATGTTGTCAGAGCCAGAAGTGACACTAATCCTGGGCTTCTTCCACAATTGCCCCTGGTATTTCTGCTTACCTGGGGGCTGTCTGGCTCTTTATTCTATCACCTATTTATTTGCACGTGAAAACCTTGCAATATTCATTTCCATGCTGCATCATTTTACACATGAAAATGCTTGAAGACACGACCTAAGATGTGCTTGCTGACTATGTGCACAGCGTAATTAACATGCATATGATCCGTATGCAAATCATGTCATTGGAAACAGCGACTATTAGCATAACAAGCGCTTATTATTTATTGAGATGCAACCCGAGCAGGCATCCTGCTGGGGTCTGACATCCTCCGTCCAACTGCACCATTTTTCTTTCTTCGTTTACACATTCTTCTCTCCTCTTGCTGATTACCAGCACAGAAAACAGGAGACTCCCTTCTGTGCCTTTCTTTAAGGGTGGAAGTCCTGTGTGTTTAATTGCCCTGGAGCATCTGATGCAGTTCAAAGCTCTGCGGAGCCACATGAACCGAAGCCTGCCCAAAGGATCCCTTCACCCACATTATCTCTCTAATTCCTGACTGATAACAAGTTTAAAGCAGCAGCCAGGCTTCTTTCTCTAGCCCTGTTTTTCCTTTTTTTTTTAAGGAATAAAATGTGAGAAAACAAAAGCTCAACTGTGCAAAGTCATAAACCTTTCCCAATATCATCATGCCTACCCCTCCTAGCCTTACTTCAGAAGAATTTAACCCTTTAACCGTTCCAGCCATGAAATGTAACAGGAAAACACAATGTTCCTCCTTTTCAGCAGGTGAGCAAGGCTTGCTGTGCCTGCTGAGAGCTCCAGATCACTGCTGCTGGCACTGCTTCCCTGCTCCATTCCCTGCCCTGCACAAGTCTCAACGTCCCAGGGTTTCTGCAGGACTCCTTAACCTTTCCCAACGCTTCTGGGAGAGCAAAAACTTGCAAAACTGCTCCTCACCCAGCAATCCATTCCCCAGCCCTGCTGGGTTTCACAGCACATCTTTGTTCTCTCAGAGCTACACCCACTGCTCCAGAGATGGCTGCGTTACAGTAATGAACTAATTAGCAGGGGGAATGAGTTCAATTATTTATCACTTTGCCAAAACTGAGATGTTTGGCCTGAAATTTTCCAAGCAGTGTGCCAACCTAAGGATGGACTTTGGTCTTGCTTAAAAACAGAACAACAATTCTTGAGAATCATTAGAAAATAAGACATGATTTTACTAATGAGTTGTATTGAGCTTCCCTCAGAAGCTTTTTCCTGCAATACAAAATATTTATTTTGGTTCTGGAGGGCCCTGGAGAACAGAGAGGGTAAGACAAGGGAAGCCAAGAATCTATGTGAAGAGTAACTGGAAAAAAGAAAAGAAAGGCGAAAACAAATGTAGATGGAAAGTCTGGAGCTGCATGTTGTGCCTGCTGGAGGTGCTGGATCTGTGCTCTACAATGACAAATGGCTGTGACTCGGGGAACCAGCACAGAATCATACACCACACATTTTGGGTTCAAAGGGATCTTAAAGATCATCTCATTCCAACCCAACTGCCATGGGCAGGGCCACCCTCCAGTAGAGCAGGTTGCCTAGGGCTCCATGCAGCCTGCATTCACAGCCTGTGCCAGGGCCTCACCACCCCCCCAGTAAAGAATTTCTACCAAATATCCCTTCTAAACCCACCCTGCCAGTGTGAAGCCATTCCCCCTCGTCCTGCCCCTCCAGGCCCTTGTTCAAAGTCCCTGTGGGCACTGAAGGGACTCTCAGTTCTCCCTGGAGCCTTCTCCAGGCTGAACAACTCTTGAGCAGAGACTCCTTTACACCACAGTGGCTCAACATAAGCAGCTGAGAAGTGACCAGAAATGTCCAGAAGTGACTGGAATTGTGTCAGAAATTTATTTTGTTAAGTAGAAGCTTTAAGGCACTGTCGTACTACCACTCATTTGGCAAGCTAAATAAAACTCTCCAACTGCCAGCTCTGCTATTGCTAGAGCAAACATCTCTGCTTTAGAGAAATTTGGAAATTTTTTATTAAATATCCTGTTGGTTTATGAAAAAATGTGACTTCACAAGACTAAGACAACTCCCTTGGACCCTTTGTTAATTTTCATAGTTAAATCAGCTGGGGGGAGATGTGGGGATTCAAGGACTTTAACCTGAATTCTTTCCATCCTACTTCCTGTCCTGATAGCTCCACAATAGTCAAGAGTCCAATCAACACCTTTCAGTATCTTGTGTTGATATTATTTCCAGCAAATAATTTGGCAGGAGAGACAGGGAGAAATATTCTTACAGAAACAGCCCTAACACAGGAAGCCAAAACAGAGATCCTTGCTCCAGTGAGGCACAGCAGTGACCTCAACTAAACTTTGGACATTATGGCCTTAATCATACTGCATCACTACTCTGTAAGGAAAAAAAACAACAACAAAACCCAAACCCTTATCTTCTGTTTTATCCACGTGCAATAATGAAATAATTCTAAACCAGCCTCTCATTTCTCTGTCCTATTTCAACATTGGCAGAGTGTGGCCATCTAGTTAACACTGAGCTGTGAAATGGTGTCTCACTTTGCTATCAGGACTTATAAACACAGCTCTGTTTCAGAATTAAGGAGTGGTTACTGGATATATTTGTTTAGAGACTTCAATGAACTGAACACAAGGGAAGACAGGATGAAAGGACAAAAGTCAGTAGATGTATCCTGTGCTCCCCCCACCACTGAAAAACCAGATTACTAGGTAGATTAATGCACACACTCATTCATATTTAGCATTTTAACAGGCACACCTAACAAACTGAACAAAGTCCTTGCCTTCAAGATTAATAAAGAAATAAACAAAGATTCATCTGGAAAACCCCTTCTTGGTTATTCCCATCACTTTCCCTCTAATGTGTGAGTATGCTTTGGTTCAAATACATTTTTAAAGACACAAGGAACAGAGTTCTCAGAGATTAGTTTATGAGATAGTAATTCCACAGAGATTTTTCTTCTATTCACCCTGTTTTTCTTGTCTGCCTTGAATCCATTCTACTAAAGTTATAGCTACAGTTCACTACTATTCCTGAAAATGTCCAAAGAAAGTTTCATTCTCCTCCCATGACCTCACCCAGGCTTGCTTAGCCAAGTCATAAGTTACCTTTGGCTCTCACTTTTTAATTTCTAAAATAATCCCTTGTTCCTAAATGATTTGATAACATACACATTGCCATAATAAATTCAACCACATCACCATATATTGCAACCCCCTCATTTTAAGGGTGTTAAAATCTGGAGGTGAAATCAGAGCCCAATGTAAATAAATAAGAGAAGAATGTACCCAAAGGGAGAGTGACTCTGAGATTCAAACACATTTCATGGGCAGAGCTGGGCTGCAGTAATTTGCTGAGGATACAGGTAGATGTGATGAAAGCCCACCCAACAGCACAAGGCATTGTTTGGAAAGAGATGGATGGCTGCAAGGGAAAGCAAACTGGTGGCATAGAGGGGATGATGCAGGAAAGGTAAAATAACTCACAGAAAAGAATGACCAGAATTGTGGTGGTAGAGAGAGAGGAACATATGGTATGACTCACAGAAAAGTAATTATTTTATCAGTCACATGTTTAGCTCATTACAGCTGATGTAAAGTCAGCCCGTACAGACATGGTGTGAGAAATGAGAATTGGTCAGAACTTACTGCAGAAAGGGATCAAAACTCTAAGTCACAGCACAGAAGACACCTCTGATTCTGCCCTCTGGCTGTTGGTGCTGGAGGTCAAAGCACCAGCACACTTAGACCAAAAGGAATAACAAGGAATTTCTTGTTGCCATATGGCATTTTGGCTTTTAACCTCTATTAACAAAGAAACAACTCAGTGGTTATAGTTAGAAACCAACAAAGAATTTCAACAGAAATGAGAGCATGAAACTCACAGCCTGACTTCAGTTTGAAATCACAGTCTTTTGATTTCAGAAAATTTCTGTCTTTCCTTTGCATGCACATTTAAGATATTAGAAATGTGTAAATGCAGATTTCTTTCCACCACTTGATCCCTCTCATGAGTCCTTTGCTTCAGAAATGCTCTCAAAGCACAAATGAATAAATTCTCTCCCTAGGAGTAGACAGAGGATACACACAGTCTCAAAACACAGGTTAAGTAGAATATAAGGCTTTCCTGAGTGAGTGTAACCTCTGTGAACTTGACATGGCACAGTATACTCATGTTGGTTCCTTTTCCTTTCACTCTCATCTTTTTTCCATAGAGATACACAGTTGCCTATAAATACATCTGCAGCCATTTCCTGATAATATTGTGTTCATCCTTTCTGCATTCAAAGCAGTTCCAGCTCTGCAAATGCAGTGTTATGTTTCAGTCATGCCTGAAAACAAAAATTAAGTCTTTGCATAAAAATGCAAATGAAACACGAAACTATGCATGTGCATATCAGATGGTATCAAATAACATGAATGGTTTCAAAGAAATGTTTAAGGCATTAAGTCATTTTACGAAGAGTATTTCTAGCTGCAAGTTTCATAACAAGAATAAATCAACCTTGACAATGAACATGAAAGAGGGAATGAAACCTTTTTGAACACTCAAGGTGGTTTGCTCATTTCCCCCAAACCAAAACGAATGAATTAGTTGATATATATGAAAATTAACTTAAGCTAACAACATAATCAGAAAAGATAAACTTTAAAGTTAAAATTAGATTTAAAAGATTAAAATATTACTTGGGGCTGGAGAGAGCACATGGTAACTCCACAGTAGCTGCTGAGCTGAGCCTTTGTAAGTTAAGGAACAACAGAAAAATAACATATAGTTAAAAAGAGCTGATCTCAGCCCTTGGACTTTGCTCAGGCACTAATCAGACTTCCAATGTTTAGAATTTATGCCCTGGCTACTTATTGACCATCTATACCTGGACACACATAAGCACAGCCCTAGCAGAGGGGGGGTTACTGAGGCTGCCTGTGCTAACCCTGCACACAGGTCTCACACGTTCCAATGCCACTTACATCCAATTAATTAGCCTCAAATTGCAGCAATCAGTTTCAATAAAATTCGATGTTTTATCTTTAGTGAGAATATATAAAAAAGCTTTGACTAATAAAAACAAATTACACATGTTCTCATAATACTGCTGTAGCAGCACAATGTCATTCCAAGTGTTTCCACTGTGGAGTGTGCAATTATTTATCCTGGCCAAATGTATATTTAACTGCATATACTTAAGCAACATAAGAACATCATGTGGAAGCCTTAATGCCTGTTTATACAATAGCAGAGTGGTTTTAAGCCCCGTGGAGCTGTGTAACACTGAGCAGTTTAAGCCTCAGGATGTTGGAGCTCAGTGCAGAAAGATCAGGAGCAAAGTAGACTGCTTCTTCTGTGGAGTCTCAATGTCACTGTGAATCTTATTAGCTGTCACAAAAAGGTCACAAAGTCACCTTAACCTACTGCTGAAAAATCCCTATGTCATGAGGAAGCTGAGGACTGCACAGACTCCCAGTATGGAATATCTAGCTGGGACACCAACGATATAATAAATTATATATAATTATAATGACAGCAAGGAATGATGTGACATAAGAGGAGGGAAGGGAAGGGAAGGGAAGGGAAGGGAAGGGAAGGGAAGGGAAGGGAAGGGAAGGGAAGGGAAGGGAAGGGAAGGGAAGAAGGAAGGCTCTAGCAAAGCTCAGAAGAGCATGCAGACAGGAAAACAAATGCATCTTACATTTGGACTCAGAATTCTGATGTAATTTTCCTAACAATACCATTACAGGAAACATTAATCTGCTAAAAAGTAAGCGTAGATCCTGGCTATTAACATTAATATTTCTATTACCATGGAAGCAAATACTAACAGACTATTGTTATAATCCCAAGAGAGTACACAGCTATATAGCAGGAGGAAAAACAAATAAATATTGAAATTTACAATTATGGACAACAAAGATAGATAAACAAAGAACAAAAGGAGAACATTAAGTTTTCCAACAATGAGATATTTAGTAATAACACAATATTTGAAAAAATCACCAGTCTAGAAATTTGCTTTACAGCCACAATGAGCTTCCACGCTCTTCAAACACCCCCAAATTGGGATTCTGCTTTGGGAGCCTGACAGCTGTCTGCTATTAGTTTTATCTATTCAATCTCCAAATCCCAAACCCAGAGGTTACTGGTGTAGGTCAGTTGTGAGACTGTGTTGACTCTCTTGCCATTCGACATGGAAAACCAAACAACAAAGTCTGCTCTGTGTCAGCAAGCATTTCACATTCTTCGGTTTGTCATGCAAAGCACAAAGACCCTGATACAGTTCAAAATGGTCTTTGTATCTACAATCTTGTTTACCCTTGGAATACAAGCTTAATTTCCCACATGTCTAAAGTGTTTTGAAAGCCACTTCATACAACAGAAAAGACAGTGCTAATCTCTGGCAGTGGAACCAGAAATAGAGGGTTTCAGAAGAGCCTCCAAATCAGCACTGAGATCAACTTTATACTTACATACTTTGAGTGGGGGTGTATGAAAGGAAGCATCTCTTCAAGAAAATCTAGTTCTAGTGGTGTAGGATGGTGATTTTGCCATCCCTAGATGCAAATTATTCAGTTGTTAAATCAGGCAGTTTTCCCTGTTTTCACAGAATCAGCCCTCACAATTCTGGAAAAGGCAAGGTCCCTTCACCTGTCCACATGCCACAGTGCAGCCTTCCAGGGAAGCACAAACTGTGAGCAAAAAAAAAGGCCTGGCTTAGTCACCATGAGCTGCTCCCATGAGGGCACCTCCCACCTTCCTTCAGCTTTTTAGAGAACAGCAGCTCCTGGCCTAAACATTTTACTTAGATGCTACAGGAGAGATGTAAATACACCCTAAAATATAAAGGAATGCAGAATGAGAATCACAGCTACAAAAGCAAGGGGCATGACACTAGGGGAAAGGTTTCACCAAGAAATGCAGCTCCTAAAGCCTAGATCCAGACTATCTCTTACATATGTTTACATCTAATCAAAACAGGCAGTTCTGAAGAGGATTAGAGCTAGAGTGATAACCAAGCACATAAAGATTGCCCAGTCAACTGACTTTGGAGGGAAGAGCTTGCAGTTGTAGGGTGTTTTGTTTGCTTGGTTTGATTACTGAGTGGTAGGATTGCACCTTCTTTTATGAAGAGTTCTTTAAAAAGGCAAATAACTGCTCTCAGCTGCCTTGTCAGCCTGTGGAGGTACTAAATCAGGTATTAGAGACCACCTGAATACCTGAGTAAGAGAAGAATGGGATAATTCTTGCCTTCTTGAATGCACACATGTCCTTACTGCAGTAAAATCTGCTCTTTTTTGTGGCCATGAATACACAGGGAAGGAACTGTCCCCAAGGAAAACCAATTCTAATTTTACTAAAAGTCAGTTTACTAACTTTTTGTAAAATTAGAATTGGTTTTCTTTGGGGACATAAAACTGCTTCAACAGCCAGCCCCCACAAGTCAATCATACATCTGCTACATGACATGGTATTCTGGAGCCTGGATAGAAATTTTTACACAAACACAATCTATGCTGAAAAATGACGAATTTCCTTAAGTCATCCCCTCCTCAAAACTCTCTCTAGCCTTCCAACAGCTCCCAACCTCACTAAGTTGGTTGTTGGAATCACACTCATCTGTCAGCATGCAATGAGTAAAATTAGACCAAGCCTGAGAAACAAACAAAACTTTCAAACCTATCTTCATTCCATTATGCCTTTCTAAACAGAATTAACACTACCAAATCCTACAGAAATACTGCCTAGAACACTTCCTCCAGTGTACTGCATGTACACCCCCCAAAAAGGTGTAAAAAGAAAAATAAGGAAAACCATTATTACCGTGGTTACTGAACAAATTCACACAAAGCTTGTGTGAGGTAATGAAAATTTTTGCTCCTGGACCTGAAGAAAACTTTACAAGAAGTTTGTCATCTTTCAGACCACTGAACCAGATCTGTCAAAGGACACTGCTTCCCTTGACTAACCATGTTTGTATGTAGTGTCCTTCTTTCTGGTAATGCTCATTTCAGCCCCC
This sequence comes from Acridotheres tristis, assembly GCA_037013685.1. NCBI lineage: Eukaryota > Metazoa > Chordata > Aves > Passeriformes > Sturnidae > Acridotheres > Acridotheres tristis. Next base: position 7,516,638 of record CM072890.1, on the reverse strand, counting down.
AGGTATAGCTACTATACCTTTGTTTTGAACTACTATTTGTTGCTTAACTTTGCAATTACTTTGTGTAATCTAAAACCACTTTGGATTGCAGCTTGTGAAAAGATTCCTTGGAATATAAAAGTATATGGTATTGTGATTCTAATCAGCAAATTCCAGGGCCATAAACTTCAAAGAATCTTTGCAATGTGAATTTCCCCTGCTTCTGAAAGTCACTTTTCAAGATAAACGTAAGATCTTTCAAAGACAGAGATGGATATCTACAGGTACCAAGGTACAACCTGCATATTTAGAAGCAGTAGCACTTTTTTATAATATACTGATAAAATCCAAACAGATAGTCAAGCAGGACAGATGATCTGCTGGGCATGAATCATTTCACCAGTCCTGTGACTTTGCTGTTAAGCAGCTCTAGATGGGCATATATACAGAAATTGCAGTGACTCACAGCACAGACACTGCAAACAATGAATGCTCAAAACCACTTTTTATGTCTATTTTTTATATATGGTATCTTAATTGTAGCAACTTAATGCAACTTAATGCAAGTGCAGGAAATTCTGGAAGTGAAGGAACTATGAACTGATGTCATGTAATCTTCCAGGCAGAATGGAAATAGTATGGCAGCAACTTCCTCAGCTGAGACCTCCTGAGCTCTGTAGATGACTTCCATGGATGTTGTTACCCCTCCTGACAGAAGAGACATCCTCCCTCTGCAAATCCATCCACACAGAACACCAGAGGGATCTCCCTGCACGTTCCTTTACAGTGAAACTCCACAAACACTTATGTCAACACCCCTGAGAGCGCTGCAGGGCAGGGAGATGCTGCGGGGGAAGGAGATGATGGGAATTCCACTGCCATTAGAAGGCAGGAATATCTGTTTCTACATATTATTACAGCAACTGGGTCCACCTGAAGTTTAGATACAACCCAGTCATGTTTTAACAATTTAAGATGAAGACTATCCAGCCTATGTGTCTATAGATATGTATTCCAGAAGCATTTTCCCTGTTTTGCCCACTCCAGCAATGATGAGATGGGGAGTGATGAGTAGTTCTGCTACACCTTCATTTCACTTCAGCTTCACTGTCTCAATTAAGAAGAAAAACTGAAACCACAGTCAGGACTTTAAGCCCTCTTATCCTACCATAGAACTACAAAAAGAGTATCTTAACAAAAATTTCCTTTTTCTTTTCCTTATATTATAATTTTTTCCATTGCCTACAATAAATCAGCACCTGACCGAAAAAAAAAAAAAAGGAAAGGAAATGTGATGCAGCTTCTTAAGCAATACCAATCAGCACCATGACTGTAATTCTGCTTTCAGTGGAATCTGACTCCTCCCAAAAGCAGAGACTTCTTCTCTCCCCACTTTTCAAAGCAGGCCAGTATTTCCCCCAACTTGATGACTTGCTTCAGCTTGCTTTTCAGCCCTTCTGAAGTGTGATCCAAGTTCCCCTGGTTATGAAGGCAATTCAACAATCTCCCTCCACCACCAAGAACTAAGCCCATCATCACTGTAGCAGGATTCAAGAAATTTAATTGCAGTTAGTGAATTTAAACATATTTCAGACAAAGGGGTTTACTCCACAAATGTGAAATACTGTCTACCTGAGCCAAGAGATATATAAATAACATTAATCTGTTTTTATAAAATGCAAAATAGCAGCAAAATACTACTCTTCAGCTATTTTTGAAAGCCATAATTTTTACCATTTGTACTGCACTCAATGACATTCTTATTAATAGCCAAGTATGTGTGCTCTGCATGGAATGTCCTCTGGCCTTCTGCTCAGTTTCTGCTTCACTTCCAATTCTTCTTTCCTGTCCATCTCCTGTCCAGGTTCCATAATCTCCTCTGGGATTATTCAAAGATCTTTTCAAAAGCAGGAAATACTTCTAAAATGCTGACTGCCAGGAAGCAGCTTCAGTCACAAATCTGCCTAAGAGTTAATCTGAATGTGGACTTGTTTTTAATCAAGTGTGTGACAAGACTGATACTGTAGTCACCAGATGTGATCAGGACACTGACACACTCTTGAAGAGCAAGCTCAGCACTGTTTTTACTGTTTTACCTACAGTCCATCAATGCTGTAGCTGCTGGAAGCAACAAGAAAACACAAGCCACTCTTTGACAAGACAAGTCATTACAGTGAGGAGCTGGGAAGACCTTTCTATGCCTTTATGCAAAGCCAGGTAATTCATGCAACCTCAAATAGAACTGCAAAACAGGAACAATTGAAGTTAATCATGCTCAGCAGTAATTTCTTAAGCACTTCATAACTGGTGATTTTTTAAAGGTCACACAGACACTACCATAATAACATTAAAGTTATTCTTGCCAAGCTCACATTCACAGTCTCCTGTCCCAGTCACAAGGATGTGATAAATCAGCACAGGTCTGATTTATCTCCTCTAAATAACAGCTTACACAGGTAAGCAACAACAGAAGGATTTGTTCAGATCTAACTTACCTACATATATTACAAATGCAAGTTATATATATGAAGGCAAGGGCCAGATTTAGTCTCAGATTGAGCAGCTGTGTCTGACAATGTGAATCTACTTCAATAACCAGATGGCACACACCAAGTCCATATACATAGAACAGACAAAACAACAGGATATTTATTTCCAGCCTTGAAAAAAAAATCCCAAACTAAATTGAAAAAACAATCACAAACTAAATAAAAAGGTATTTTAATGCCCTTTTTGATTTCAAATGCCTTTGTCCTAGGCAAACTGAAATTATTTTGAAGTAAAAAAGTAAGCTCAGCTGTGCTGTGCAATGATTCCATTAACCTTGCAACCAAGCATAAAATTCAATGCCCTTGTTTGGATTTCCCTGCTGCAGGGGAAAATGTACCTTGTAAGGTCTGTGCTTTGCCTTACCAGAGCCAATGAGCAAAAGCCTCCCAACTAAACTTCTGCAACTAATAGCATAAGAAACTAAACAAGCTAGCTATTGCAAAAATTCCTCTGATAACTTTTTAATGATTACCCTCATGCTCACAGGTTCAGAGTCTTTCACACTTGTTCTCCCACGCATTCAATTAACATCTGCTTTGAACAAGTTAAATAGAATCTTAATATGTTTTCTGCATGTACCAATGAAGTAACTCAGCACCCCTGCTCACTGCCTCACAGAACGAAGAAAACAATTAATTACTGCACAGTTTTATTCAACTCCTTTTCCTTATGTCCATTTTTACCCCGGAAAACAACACGAACTAAGATTAATTTTTTGTTTAAACTGCACATCATGGTCACCCAGCAAGTAAAGAGGAGCTATTTTTAAATCACTGCCCTACTGTCAGAAAGCCCTCATCTCCTACATAAGGTATTATATTCTAAATAGAAAAGACTAAATTGAAGCAACACATCATAATATCACCAGCTCTGGGACCAAGGGTAATTTTTCTGCCATGCAGAGTCTTTACTGTGTGTAAAGTCTGTCCCCCTCCAAGTGAATTGAAAGGATGATTTTTTTCAAAGCTGAAACAACTGACAACCCAGGGATTGCATTTCAGTGGGTCACAGCCCCATTCTAGGTGGAATACATTTGAACCCACAAATAATCCCTCGTGTCAAATGTTCCTAATTGGTGCCTGATGTGTGGTGTCTTCAGCAAAGGAGCTCAGCAAACAAAAAGTGCTGCAAGCACAGAAAATATTGGATGGGGAAGGAATCAATGGCAGGAATGTATCACTGGCTCTCCAGAAAGCTGAAACTTAAACAACAATATACTTTATCTTAGACAAATGCTGAATTTTAAACAGATGCTTTTGCTACTGTGGCAATTTTCAGAAGCCACAGCAGCAGAAGAGAATGACACTTGATTCATCTCCAGCTGCATCACAGCCCTCACCCACAGGACCAGCAGCGAGTGCTGGTTGGGTTTCAAGCTGCAAACTTCAGAAAGAGATACGAGCTCCTGGAAAAATCCAGGCATATTTTACAACTGGCAAGCATATGTTGACCTGTAATTCAAACTGAGCTGGGATTCTCTGAGAGGTTTCAGTTCTTTTGTTTAGATTTGACATCCTGCTCTTTACTAATATCATGAGGATGCCAAAGCAGATTTAGTTCTAAATCTTGGCAGATTTAGATTTAGTTTGCTTAGAAAACAAGGCTAGATTCTCTGTCACTTATGTTTCTTTAGTGATATATCACTATGAAGAAAGTATCAATAATATCAAGCTCAGTCAAGTGCATTATGTCCTGAGAATGACTTACAGATAGCAAAAAGAGAAAAAACTTTTAGTTCAAAAATTGGTTTGAATGTGTACTTCAAAATGTGTGGTTTATACTTAGAGACCCATCATGGAAGAAAAAGCATATGGGTCACTTACTGCATCAACAGTAACACTGATCAGACTTTGGAAGGGAAAGAAGCAGCTATGTGCTGACCTCATTAAAGGCAACAGTATTTAAGCCATTTATATCAACATTAACAGAATATTTCACCGGGTTCCTCTGTGACTGCACTCCCATAAATTATGGATTTCCAATCCCCTAATTCTTGACGTTTGGCCTTGACTGCCCACATTGAATCACCAGAACTGGAGGAGAACCAATGGACACGAGGACAGAATTGGTTGCTTTCTGTATCAAACACTACTCAAACAGGAGTTTAACACTTCCTTGTGTCGCCTGCCATCCACAACAAGGCGGGAGCGATTCCAGCGAAGCGCTTGGGACACATTTCTCCTGACACCTCCGTGAGCCCAGAGGCTGAAACCCTCTGGAGAAGAGGATGTGCATGCTCGGACTGCCAGGGGTGCTGGGTGCCTCCGTACCTGTCGGCGTCGCCGAGCCCCAGGGCGGTGCCGCGCTGCAGCGTCTCCCGCACCGTGGCCATGCCGTCGGGCAGCCGGTTCAGCCGCCGCGTGTACAGCCCCAGCCCGCCGTCCGTCAGGTACCTGGCGACAAAACAACACCTTCAGTAGAGCAGGGAAATCCCACGGGTCACCCCAGCACCCGCGGCCCAGTTCCCCCGTTTTTATGGTAAGGGTGCTACATGAAATTAGAGTGGAAAACGTCGTCCTCCACCTCTCAGCGGTCTTCGTTGCACCTTGCGTGCTCTTGTGGGTGCCGGTGAGAGCCAGGGAAAACAGCAGTTTGAGTTTTCCCAAGCTGCTCAAAGGAAAACAGAAGGGAAAGAATTAATAACAAAGTTTAGTGCCTGGTGTTGTGGACAGGAGTGTGTGAGGAACATGATGTTTTGGTAAGAGTATGTTCACAAGAGATGCTGCCTTCCTTGGACCAGTGAGCTTATTCTGTCTTTGGTTCAGTAACCAGTCTATAAAAATGTTTTTACTCCTTCCATAAATCACTTCTGCTTTCTGGATGAAGTCTGTGTTGGTGTGTTTTTTCGCCGCTCCCTAGCCTTACAGAGACATGCTCTCTCATCACCAAGACTCAAATTTCAACGTAAATACAATAAAGGATGCTGAAAGAAAACTTCACTTTCATTAAGACACCTATATGGAAGTAATTTAATATTTGTGAATGCTATCATTAATGATTCCTTCTTGCCCAAAAAATACATGGTTTATAACGCCCTGAATTTTTCTGCACGGGCTAAAAGGATGTTACATGAAATTAGAAGCATGGAAAATGTCATCCTCCAACTCTGATCATTCTCCATTACAGCTTGCATTCTCTCTCATTGCCAAGACTCAAATTTCAACATAAGTGTGATAAAGGATGCTGAAAGAAAACGTAATTTTCATTAAAATACCTATATGGAAGTAATTTAATATTTGTGATCCCTTCTTACTAAAAAAAATGTGGTTTATACCACCCTGTATTTTTATGCATGGGCTGGCTAAAACAATCAAAATTTCAAATATTTTAAAAGTTAACCGCAAACATCACATTGACTTAATCCCTAGATTTTGCCAATGAACAATAAACTTAAAGTATCCCACAGCTTATTGAAATCATCATGGATGAAAAGTTTTTTGCAACCTTCTTTTGGTTCCCACATTCTACTCTGGCTGCAAGTGTGACCTAGAGACACCTACATTTAAATTTACTATTGACTGTTACTATTCTTAGGCATGAAGAAGTGCCAGGTGTACACATGACACTTCATAAATTACTAAGATAGCACATTTCTTACTTTCTGGTTTAGACAAATGAAAAATGAATGTTAAATTGAACAGAGATGATACATGGTGAGCAATGGCATGGAGCAAGCCCTGTGTTACCACAACAGTTCATCAGTTCATGCAGGTCTGTGTGAGCAGCACTGCCAGCTGAGTAAACACACCGTGAGGATTTTCACACACCTGAGACTGAAATAACTCCAACAACCCTGGCACTGTGGTCACTGTTCCCAGCACACTGCTGGACAAACACCATACCCCCCAAGACAGGAGCTGACAGGACTGTATCTCCTCAATCCTTCAGCCACTCTTAGCAAATCGACTGCAGACCACAGAATATTATCCAGATATCAGGACACCTTCCTACAGCTCAAGAAAGCACACAGCTTTCTCCCTGATAGTGAGACACCCTCACCCACAGCAGGAAAGAAGAGATGCTCTGAGCTGCAGGCAGCAGTGTCTCTGCTGGCAAGATCTCACTGTGCACATGGGCTTTACCCAACCCCAATTTGATGAGTACATTTATAAAAATGGGATGGTGAGCAGTTGGGAAGCCTTGCCCAATCTGCTGATTAGCACTGGAGTTCAATGTATAAATCTGTACAGGGCCATCCCAGCAGCAACCCAGGAGTCTCTGTGGAGTCTAACAAAGAGGTTGCCAAGACCATCAAGTCAGACACAGGAGTATTCCCCATTCAGCAAATCTGTGGGGATTCTCCCAACTCATAAACAAAGAAAGCACAAGGAGCAGTTGTGCTGTAGCATGTAGAATTCGCCTTAGGTTTGGCATTCTAACTTGTGTTTGACAATTTATAAATATTTTATCATGGAAGAATATGTTTTTTCCTTAAGCTACTAAAATGAAGGGGAAGAAGAGAAAAGTGGAACTTCAGACCATAATGGTATACAAACATGCAAAGAGTATTTTGCAAAAAACATGTAATGTACATACACTAATTGGTTTACTGCAGCTACTTGTCTGCACATGACAAAAGTTTCTGTAGAAATACTCTTTGCACGTGTGCTGGAAAATGCAGCTTCTGGCTTTGCTGTCAGATTCCTGGCATATTGGTCCTTTGATAAAAAGGTCTGTTACAACTGGAATAGATTGCTTTTCATACCTATCACTCAGAATGTGTAGAAATAAATATAGTACTCTTAAGAGCTAGCCATGCTGAAATCAATGCCTTTTCACCAGCAGCAGCATGTTTCATCTTCTACACAAAAGCTCAGCAAGCTAAAATATTAGAATAACACTGCAGTAGCTCAAATTTTAAAAATTGGTATCAAGCACTGATAAATCTTACATTAGCCAATGGACACTGGATGGCTTTGGACCTCTGACAACTAGATCATGACACTTTTCTAAACAAGTCCAAGTGAAAAAGCATAGCCATAAACAATGACTTTTAACCCCCATACCAATAAGACAAGTTTCTTACATGCCAGAACAACACAGGATAGGCTTTTGGATTTTGAAACAGGCTTGTGTAATCACAGTTTGAAAGCTTTATATCTTATTATTATTTCACACAATATCCTCTACCCAGGAATGTTTAATTCAGAAAAGATGCCAAAACCAATGATGCCTGAAGTCCTGCATGCAACAGCAAGGTGAAGGAAGAAGGAAAGGCACTAGCTTCTAAAGTCTGGGGAGAAAAACACATCTAAAATAAATATACTTTAACATAAAAGAAAAAAGCCCTCTTTACTATCCATTGGTTAGCGCAGAGGAGATTCAAAGCTACTGGTGGCACAAACCTCCAGCCATTGCTTTTCCTTCCTCTCCATCCTTTCAAACTTCAATTGCCTTGGCTTTAAGAAACTGTCTTGCCCTAGAGAATACATTATTATTGCTGCAGGTTTTTGCTTTATGGGAAAGGAGAATATAATGAAGGCACATTTTTCCATAGAAAATCTTCCGGTGTTTTACTCAGGGGGTAACAAGACTAAGGAAATATCATCCTGTATATAACTGTAACAGTACTCAAGAGTTATTGGAATTTGTTATCCTATCACATCCACACAATGTGGAACCTGAGAATATTGGCCTCTCCTCTACAATGACACATTGCAGTCCAAACAACTTAGGCTAGGCCTAAGTGTAATTTATCTGACTTTTCATTTTAAATATCATGACAAATTTACACTAAAAGCCTTGTTAGCTTCATGACTGCTAAGAATTCTGCAAGCACATTCAGTGCAAAAGAAATAGGACTTAGAAGTATTCTTTTACCTGCCCCAAAATAAGAAAAAGTTTTAATATATGATCTGGAGAAAAGCATAGTATCCAGACTTTTATAGAGATAGGTAAATTGTACAAAAAATTTAATCTCACACATGCTTTATGAATGGTACCAACAGCCAGGGGAGTGACTGCCTTTAATGAAGCTGAATATAATATTTAATGAATGGACAGTGAAACAGTGATGAAGTTGGTTAAGAGGAGTTTCTGATCTTTCCAGGAATTAATGTACAAATATTCATTGCTATAGCTTCGCTCTTCATCAGCAAGGAAAAAAAAGAATCAAATTTCTGTCGATATGAAAAGACTCAGGTTAAACAAGAGCAGTATTATGCATTTCTAACATACAGTTAGGACTTCTAGCCCACTTTCTAGGTGACACTTTCTTCCTATTAGAAAGTGGCTCCCTGCCCTGCATTACAGGCATAAAGCAATTTGCTTTGGACAACCTGGACCTTTAAGCTTCTCTTTTCTTTAGCCAACTACACCCTTTCTGTGCCTCTGAAATTTTGAGTGCTGTAACAAGCCCTTCCAAGTGCAATATTTTTAGGGTATTTCTGATGCTGAAGTGATTTATTTCCCTTTCCTGAAAGGCACACTGAGGAAACAGGAATGGGTCATGCCAGGGATCAGCAAAATCCAGTGGTCTGAATCACTTGACTCCTGTCTGCACTCCCTACTTACTGACAGGTACAGCCAGCCAACAGCACACTTACTTTTATGGTCTGACAACTCTACCACTTCATATATATTCATTTCAGTCCTTAATGCATGAATATGAATTTTCCAAGTTTGAAAATAGATAGCCAAGGGAAAAGCATTCTTTACTTAAGGATTAGGAAAAGAAGGAGCAGCAGGTAAATCAGCAACACACAACAGACCAGGCAAGCCTACCCTGACCTGCTCAGGATCCTGCAGCTCCAAAATCCCAATCCCACAAGCAGGAGAACAGCCTCGAATGGGACCTGACTCCAGCAGCTCAGGTGGTCCTGCCTTCCTCTTGGTGCTTTGGATTAGGTGTGGAAATAGCTGCCCACGTGTCTCCTGAGCAGAGGACTTGCCCAGCAACCCAAGAGCTCGAAACTTTAAGAAACAGAAAGCTTGAGGGATTTATTTCACATATTAACATCTGCTTTGACATGAGGAAATGTTCTCTTATTGATATAGCAGTAACACTGTTATCCTTAATGCTTTCCTTTAAATCTCTATTTTCACTAGGCTTCATCTGTCTCATCGTTACAGTCAGTTAAATGAGATCAAGAGGCTTAATGAGCTTTGAGTATCAAAGAACAGCTCTAACTTTGCCAGTTGCTAAAAACCCACAGCAGAGAATTCCCCAGTGCTGTTTCTGAAATATGCTGATTGGGATCAAAACCACCCTGTTACTGCAACTACGAATATGTCCTAAATCTGACTTAAAAAGAAATGCTACCCTAACAGCTGGATGATGACAACTACAAATTTCTCAGTTTAGTATCAATTTGATCTGCATTTTTCATCATAACACTGGCATTAGACCATCTGGGCTTTTCCCATGTTTATATCCCCAAAGTCTTTCCAATCACTATTCTTGCCTGACCTGAGTCAGCAGTTGATAAGTACCTGATCTCTCTGGCCAAAGAGTTGGACACAGACCCTGTCTACAAGCCTGTGGTTGGTTTAAATTCCATTATTGATCCTTGTGAATGTCAACAAAAACTTTCAAGAACAGGATTAGGTCCTGAGGTTGCAGGTAGGGACTCCTAACACAATGTCCAAATCCCTAATATTAGACTAAATATTACAGTTCAGATTCATAGAAGGACAAACCTATTGCTCGATTAATAAAATTTAATTTATATTTAGAGGAGTCTATAATTTATAAATTAATAGACTTTTACTAATAATCAGTAACTATTTATAATTAACAAACTAATGAATGAACTATGAATTGTTTTGCACATGCTTAACCCAAACAAGGAATAAGATCTGAACAAATTACTTGCAGACTCAAAAATCCAAATCACTGCTGGAAAGGAGATACCTGTCCCACTAACAGGTAAGACAGGAAAAATGGGATTATGCAAAACTTAGTAAGTATATATTAGTTTCACAGTTTATTTAGAGAAACCTCTCACGTGTAAATCACTAATAGCATGAATGGTGCTGCTTATTCACTTTGTTCAAACCAGTCTGGAAGCAAAACAAGTTCATCCCATTAACTACTTAATGCTCAGACCTTTTTCCATGAGAAGAAAAAAAAAAAAAAAGGAGAAATCTGCAGAAATAAGTGGCTTCTGTGAAATCAATACTCTTCTGTCTGGAGATGTATTAAAGCTGCCTGGCACATAAGTCCTTCAGCAGCTATCAAATAATTTTTGGGAAATGCTGTCCAAGGCTAATTTTTTTTTGTATGTCTGTTCAGCTTCAAGCAATCTACAGGCAAGGAATTGCAAGGACAGTGCACCCTGTAAGGGAGCTGGGTGGCTGCTGCTCCTACACATCCCCACATCCAGAACAACAGCTTCTGACAGAGCTTTTGGAGAAACCAGTTTCCTGTGGAATGAGCCGTCTTAGATACACGTAGTCAAAGAGAAGCTGTCAATACTTCAAAGAATATTATACTGAAAGTGTCTCTCATATGGCTGCAGCCATTCCTGTTCCAGAGGAGAATCTCCAGTGTATGATCCTCTTTCCAACACTCACTCCATCTGTCGGCCAAAATTCTGCACAAATTCACCTCCAGGAGGAGGCCTGCTCCAACATTGCTTTTAAAACTCTTTTTAATATCCAGTCAGCCCACACGGACTGGGCTGGAGTCAGACTGCAAAACGCTCAAGAGGTCAGTCCTTTCAGGTGTGTCACTCTGGAGCCCAGGGAAAAACACGGGTGGAAAGTCATTACTGAAAAGAGGATGGATGACACTCACACCCACCAAGCATCACCACCTCCAGCCTCTGCTGGCCTCAAGCCAGCTGAATGCCACCACAATCAGGCAGTTGTTCAGCGGGGTTTTGTATATGCCAATTTTGATTTCAATGCCTAAATTCTTTCTCAGAGTCCATTCCAATGACAATCATAGAACTAAGCTGTAGAAAAAGTGATCCATTTCTTATCACCCCCTTCAATTCTGTTCAGGAGAGACCTGTGACCAAACAGGATTAAGGAGGAGCTGCAGCCTCTCCAGAGGTTCTCAGCAGAGCAAGAGAAACTCCACAGCAACTTTGGATTATTCCCTCGTGCCCAATCTTTTCCTGCAGATGATCCACATCAACCCCGTGTGAATGACTGCATCCCCCTCTGCTGGCTAGCCCTGGACTGCGACCCTACTTTGTCCTTTAGAAGCTGTCCCTTCACTCCAATTACAACAACCTGTTGGCAGGTTGATGTACTGATGCAGCAGTTTACAGAAAGAAGCCCAAAATGGAATAACTGCTATTAAATTGTATTTTGGTAATTGTTAACAATAGGTCAGTGTGTAGAAGTAAGCAAAAATACAAAACGCCACAGCTATTGCATTCATTTTATTGACTAACACCGCATATGAGCTAACATGGGTATTTTACCATTATACTGAAAGAAAAGCTAATGTATAAGGTTATAACTCATAGGCCTACGTTGTCTTCCTATGCTGAATCACACTGCAAGAAAGATTTTATGAGAGTGTGTGATCTGAAATACCGCTTGAGATAAATGACAAACACTGTCTTATTGATGAAGCTGACACAAGAACTACTCCTGAAATGAGTGCAGTATTTAAGAATACTTAAAACAATATACCAAATTAATAATATTGGATATGCTTCTGCAATATCCTTCTCATGTCTCCTGCAAAGAACTGCAAGTACAGTTCCTGGAATAAAAATACTATCTTTATTTAAGCACTGCCATAATTTTTTCTTTTCATTTTTACAGTACCAAGTCATCTCTGACTTTAAACCCAAACTCAGTTACAATCTTGTTTGCTATAAAGTCAGAAGTTAATGTTTCCTTATCCCTTCTCATGAAAGTCAAACTTTTGAGTTTGCTTGCCTGACCCCTTCCTTATTTGTGTTAATTATCCATTTACCATATATAGGAACTATTCTGCAATGTTGAAAAGATCACAGTGTAGAAATAGTCAGCCCTAGCAAGATGAAAGGCAGTTCAAATAAACACTCTGCTCAAACACAGAAGAAAAATAAACCTCCTAATGAGTCTCTGTCATGTTGAAGTGCTAGAGCCATAAAAGGAATGCAGTTTCACCATCCACTGTATTTAGATGAAACCTTATCACTAAAACCATATCATTTAAAGAGAAGTGTCCAGTAAATGACTAATACACTGTAACCCAAAGTGTACAGAAAAAATACAGTGGTAATAACTATGGAAAGAAATAGGTCAGAAAAGCCAATAAGACAGAGCACTGAATCAATGCACAGGGCACTCACGTTCTCTCTCAGCCCAGGGTTAGCTCATGAACTCCTGATTTCCAGCCAGCCACAAGTTACCTGGAGCAGCAAACACTCCTGCTGCAGACAGCTTAGAAGGAAAGGGTTTCTCTCACTTGCTGTTACCATCAACAAATTCTCATTAGCAGCAAACTGCAGAGTCCTCCTCCTGTGAAACCTCAGCCCTAGGGGAGGTCTGTTATAGCACCTGTGACCCTGACATCTGAGGAAAATGCGTCACTGGCTGACTGATAAATAGCACAAAACCGAGAAACAGCTGCAAGAATCCTACAAATACCAACTACACTTCAACATTCAGTGAAATCAGTCCTCAATTTCAGCTCTTTTTTAGCTTCCCATCAGATGTAGCTCCTAAATGTAAGCCTATTTCAGAACTCTTTCAATGATGGTTTTGGTCCACGAAGGGCACAGTGCTTCTGGGTGAATTTGAGACCTGAGCAGAAGCAGGGACAAAATCTGATTCCCTAGTTCAAAGTGCCTGTTCTTCCTTTTAGCATCCTTCATGCACACTCCAAATCCAGCTGCTTCCAGTGCTTGTAAAATAATTCCCTGGGAGCATAAAGGTTTGAATAAACAAGAAGCAATCATAACCCCATGAGGATTGTGCATGTTAACACATTAAGAGGTTGTGGAAACAGAGATATTGAACAGGAATATATCACCATCAAATCATCAAATATGAGGAGATTAATAAAATGGTAAAATGTATCCCCACAACAATAACCACTGCACCCACAGGAGGTGACTGCAAGGAGAATTTTAGCACAGTGCCCTGAGCATTGCTGGAACACAGCTGGAACAGCCATGTTTCTGCAAAAACCTATTTTGACAAAGGTGTGTTTGCAGACCCAAAGCCATTTCCTGAGAAAACTTGTGACCAGCACTAGTCAGTATATTCACACTGTTAATTCTGCATAGAAAGCTTCACACTTAAGGTAATGAAAACAGGGACAGAGGATTAATTAAATGAACAGAAAATATACAAGGCTTTTTTTTGGACTAACAGCCCTGTTACTGCATTGCAATAAGAGATAAAAAGGAAATTAAGTCTACATCTCATTAGCAAAAACTGGGGCTAAGGAGACTAAAAAAAAAAGGTAGGAATGTGTATGTTAGTAGCCAGAGGGAGACTGAAGTGGACAAAACCCTTCTGAAGAAATGCAAAAAATCCATGAGAATTAACATCCCCACCTGGGACAATCTTTGGGGTGGAGAGGTGAAACAATTCTGGGCTCTGGAGTGCCACCTTCCAATGAGGCTCTGAGCCTCCAGCTGAGCCAGTCACCAAAAGGAGTGGGTTGGGGACTCACTTCCCAGCTCACATAAATCCTACTCCCGTTGTTTCATCACTGGGTTATGTTTTAGACCCTGCAAAAAGGCAACTTCTTACCTTCGATCCACCCCCTGGAGACTTGCTTAGTTTAAGAGCTGCTCCCTGCCCCTTTGGCAAAGATACTCCTCCTTAACCCTAAGAAAGCAATCCTGGTGTCTGCCAGAGCTCTGCTTGAGCAGACTCATTAAGGGAGGCCAAATGAAACTTCCCATGACCCAGTACATTTCAGAGAAAGCACCAGGATCACAGGGTAAACTAGTTTTTCTTGGCTATTGGATTTATTTTGGCTGTAACAAATATTTTGGCTTCCTTCCCTATCAGTTTGCCAATGAAAACACAGATCCAAGGTTTTCAGACTCTGGGATTGTAGCAATTCTGAAAAATGACAAAGTGAAACACATACCAGCTAATAAAGAGCTATTCATACTCTAAATACTCTCTTGTGCTGCTCTGCACATAGTGTAGCTCAGCTTCTGGAAATGTTGAGCCTGTTTGCCCTACCATTGATCTTGGTGATTTGTTCTGCAGCAAGTCACATGGATGCTTTCCTTAGAAGCAACCTCTCTGATTTCTAAGCAGTTTGTTATTCCTCTCTCACGAAAACACAATGCCACCCTATTTTTTCTTACTATTTGAATTAAACAGACATTGGGGAACATAACTTATAGAACAGGCTACCAAACATCTGTTCACACTGGAGATGGCAACCCAGTGTCATTAGGTGTCACCAAAGGTAATAACCTTATTTTTTTATCCTTCTCCATTAATATTGGAATGCTGCAATTTAATACTGCAATATTCCCTTCCCAAGGAGTCCACTCACACGATTACCATCCATAGACTGCAAGCCCAGGTTTGTGGGGCTGCTTGCAGCAATGCTCCCTCCAAATGCCCACGAGTGTAGCAAGGAGAGAAGCCCCAAACTGCCCATCTCCAAACCCCATCCAAAACCTGGAAATGGAGCTGCAGCTTTCCAATGGATTGACCTACAATACCAATTCTCTCCTTGGAACTTAGTCAATGACTCCAACAGTGCTATATGAATTGATAAACCAAGTCACACTATTTAACAAAACAGACTTCTGTAGCTAAAGGCAAAATATGTGGAAAAGAAAAATATATTTGTACACACTTCTTGTCCAAGAACCTTAAATTGAGATCTCATTTATAAGTATGTGGCTACTATGTAAGTAGAAAGTGAGAAGTATCTCACTCCTTTAAAAACTACTGGGGGAAAGAGTCAGATACTCAGTTAAAGATGTCCCAATGCTCAAGGCCAGGAGTGAGGTGGGGTAGAGTATATGACTCTTCTAAGTTAATCATTCTTGGTATATAACTCACTGCCTTGGTGACAGAGGTACCAACTGGCAAAACCATTGTCTTACCCAGAATCTAAACACTACTCCTGTACCTTCAGACTATGGAGATTCCAATTTTTACCCTGCAGGATGACCAGACACAGAAAAGGAAACGATACACAGAGATGAGAGAAGGCACAGATTTCTCTGCCTATATCAGTCATAAATTTGACAGCTTTTCTATTTTTTCCTTTTCCTTAACCTGGAATCTGAATTTTCTACACTAAGTAAAGACCTGCAAAGACTGAGGCTCAGCTCTGAGCAACAGAAGGCTGAGCTGACACAGTTCTGCCAGGGGTATTTCTCAATTACCACTCAAGATATTTTATGGAAACCATGGTGCTACTTAGAATTTACTTTCCTCACTTCCAGACCAACACTACAGCCACAAATTTAAATAGAATTCATAGTCCAGAGGAAAACCAGCAACTGGTTCTACAATAAACAGTACAAAATCCGAGTGTAAGTTGATTTATATGAGGAAAACACAAGGTGCTTTAGTGATTGATGCATTATTAATGCAGCAACAGCTACTGGTGTTTTATCTGAAACAGAATTTTGCACTGGTTTTTGCATCAGCTACTTTACTATACGCTTCCCTAATGAAGCATTAAAAAGAAAGTGTCTGACTTTTCAAAAAGTGTGAAAATATCCAAATACTCAGACAGAATTATTGGAGGCTTCCAGATGGTATAACTGAACTGGTTAAGTTAATGACAAAGCAGCAGCTGGATTCCAGTAAGACACATTATACCTTTCAAAAAAGCCAATGCCACTAGAAATGTCACTAATAAAAAAACAAAAACAAAAAAGCAAAGGATGCAAGATGGCTAGACAGGGCTGCCACAAAAAAAACCCAAACCAACAAACAAAAAAACCCCAAAACAAACAACCCAAAAACCAAACTGAAACAAACAAACATCAAGCAAAACCAAAACAAACCAAACCAAAAAAAACCCACCAAACCATTTAAATCTGAAAGATTATTTTAAACATCAATCCAATGATTGAGCTAGGAAAAAATTACTTTTATAGTAGACAAATTGAATACTGACTTTGGATCAAAGAACAAATCCTTTTTCCACTCAAGGCAGAGATAAAATGCTGATGCAAAACCGTGTTAATAACTGTCTATCACTTCACATTTCTGCACACTGACTTGTTCTTTAACCGTTTTTTATGTATTACCACTATTTTACATAACACAGAGATGTGAACTCAGTTCCTTTCAGTGAACTGGCCCCTCAAAGCTCAGGCAGCAAAACAGTTCAGCTGAGAACAAAACGTGCCTCACTCCCTCCATCTCGTGGGCATGAATGAATGTTGCAACCACAATGAGTCCTGACTCAGGACAACGTTTAATCACATATTTTTATATCTAGGGATATTTCCTTAATGTGCACTTAAAAACCTGAGTTTTGTTTAGATCTCTCTGTGATAATAAGCTGTCTCTCCAAAGGTTTATTAAAATATCTTTGGTATTGGGCCTTATTTATGGAAGTAATCATGGAAACACAGTGTGGATGCTGGTGAGAGTCAGGGGAAAACAGCAGTCTGATTTTCCCCAGCTGCTCAAAGGGAAACAGAAAGGAAAGAACTAATACCAAAGTTTAGCACCTGGTGTTGTTGACAAGATAAGTGCATGAGAAACGTGATGTTTTGGTAAAAGTGTGTTTACAACAAGCATTGCCTTCCTTGGACCAACGAGCTTGTTCTATCCTTCGGTTCTGTGAACCAGTCTATAAAAAAGTGTCTGCCTCTGCAATAAACCACTTCTTCCAAGTGCAGGAGAAGAAGAGAAGGAATGTGTGTTGCTGTGTATCTTCACCTCCCCAGCCTTACAGCGCCAGCACAGGGCCGTAAGGGGCAGGGAAGAGCCCCTGGGAGCGGGGCGCTCATCACTCACCCGCTGGTGATGTCGTCGGCCCGGATGTTCTTGCCCAGCACGTCGCCGTCGCTCATGTATCCGGCGGCGTCCATGGCAATGCCCTCGAGGTCGCCGTCGTCGCCGGCCTTGTCGGCGATGTCCACGTGGCACACGCTGCCGCCGCGCGTGGCCAGCTGCCGCCGCAGCGGCGCCGAGTACAGGTAGCGGCCGGCGCCCGGCTCGGCGCTGACGAAGCGGCTGGCGTTGGCCCGCGGCGGGTAGCCGTTGCCCATGGAGGGCGCGTCGCCCGCCTGCAGGCGCGGGCTGGCCTGGCCCAGGCGCCAGGAGAGCGGCGTGGGCCGCCCGCTCAGGCTCAGGATGCTGCGGCCGCTGATCTCGGTGGTGACGTTGGTGTCGAACGTGGTCTCCAAGGTGCTGCGAAGGAGAGACGCGACGCCTTAGGATCTTATTTTTTATATTTCCAAATCCTGTACTTACATACTTATATACGTATACTGTATACTCATAAAGTGCGTACTTTAGTGTATGAACTCCATATCGAGCGTTAGTTACCTCCCTTCACATGTCGGTCAAACAAAACAATCCCTCCAGGCCTGAAATTCAAGGATACCCTACAGCCTCAGGCCCCGAAAAGTATAAACAAAAGTGACTTGGGATGGGGCAAATTGGAGGTGTATGACTTCATTAGCTGAAGCTGTAATTGGAGAATTAACCCCTGATATGTAAATGGACCAAACTTATAATTGAAAAATTCGTGACCATTATCCATCTTGGGTGTAGCCCCTCTCAGAGGCATTGACTGCCCAAATGTGAAACTTTTCACATTTTAGATCAGTCTTCTCTGTACAAGTGATGCATTTTTGAGTTGCCAGCATGCTGGGCACCCACACAATTGCTAGTTTAGATGGCTATCTATATATGAAGGCCTTTAATGAACACTCACTTTATTGTCTTAATCTTGTCTAGCCTCTGTTCTAGGTAGCCACTCTGAGGCATCAGACACATCGGATCACATGTGGCTCTTGCATGGAATGCTGTGAGATTCCAGGTGCTTCCGAGGCCCTGAACACTCACCAAGTTACTGATTGTACATAACAGCACTAACAATTTACTGCTGTAATACAACACTTGGGGAGATCCTTTATTTTCACTTTTCAGGTCCTTCTCCCACATTCCCAAAGAGACTCTTGCACCCAGGCCACCAGCTGCTCTTCATACACATGTGAAGACTTAAGCAGGACTTTTTAGTGAATTATCTACTGTATCAAAGTGTAACTTTCTCATCTTCAAGCACACATAACTCCACTGCACCATCGTTTTGCCAGTCTAGGCAAAGAGTGGGATAGTGAGCTGACTAAAAGAAAACCTGCTGAAGTTCTATTTTTCTGATATATTTCCTTCCATTGTCTGCATTCATGATAATTTTCACTCTGGAGATGTGTCCAGCACCAAATGGAAGCTATTTCTGTACCATGAAGAGGAGTAAATGAAAAGTAAGAAGAAAGGCCAGTTTTTGTTCCTTCAGAATATATAGAAAATATAATAACGAACAAGTAATGAAATATGAACTGCTTTGAAGATGTTCAAACCCAAACCAGAAAAAACAATAAATTTCTCATATATTCATGAGTTATGTGTATTTTTTTAAATATTGGCAATATTTATTTATGAAACCCTAAAAATGGGACTACACCATGAGTTTTCAGGCGATGTACACAGATTGCAAGACTACATCCTGAATACTCATAGCTGAGCTGCAGCTAATTTATTTGCAGCTAATTTATCAGTGCAATTTCTCTTACCCACACGAACTCCTCTTTTCCCTTCCTGCTCAACTAAGTGCTACTTTTTTTTATTTATAGTGGGTATTAGTAAGAATAAACAGCATTGGACCATTCTCAATGTAATGTTACGTGCACACTGCAAAAACCTTCGTATTCTCTGGTTATAGTAATTAAACCATGAAGGGATGTCACGTTAATTGAAGTTCGCAAAGAAAAATAGCTTTGGGAGCTCATCTTTCCAAGCTCAGCTTCAGTTTCAGATGCAAAGCCAAAACACAAAGCATTCTCCCAAGAAACTCATTTAGGACTGGGGAACATAAAGCACCAAGCATTAGGTAGGACCCCAACCTCATTAGGGGCCAAGCAGCTTATTCTCCCAAACTTCCTGTTCAACACTGAAAATATCTAACTCACATAATGTTTAAATGTAATAGAAATCTTTGTTTACTTATGGCATATTTTAAATATTGCTGAAGATTTCCAAACGCTGCTTTACAAAGAAAAAGCAGTTACATTCAGGGGATGACTAACAATATTAGAAAAATTTGTTTGTCCGAAGTCTGGTCAGGAATTTAAGTTATGCACTTGATAATGTGGGTCAAGCACAGTTCACCTCTTATTTAAACAAAATATTACACATAGGGGGAGAGAGGTGTAATGCACTGAAGTTACTCAACAGTAAGAAGAAACATTTAAACTGTAACTTATATTCAAACATCACCTCCCACATTTAACAAGTAGTGATTATTCTTGACCTTTGAGTCAATACACCATCCCATCAATTCCTCTTCATACATCTCAATAACCAGCAAACATTATTCAAATTCTGTGCATTAAAGACAAAAATTACAAGATCAGTATCTCCCACTGTCAGTGTGAATCATTTTGCTAAGGCTGTAACCCAGCCAGGTGTAAGAGATGTAAAGTAAGAGCAGAGTGGTTTCCATTTGCTCCCAAGCCCAGGGGTACTCTCACCTGTGGGTGACCTGGGGGGTGATCTCACCTGTGGGTGACCTGTGTTCCCCATAGGATGGACAGGGTGCTCTCACCTGTGGGTGACCTGGGTTCCCCATAGGATGGACAGGGTGCTCTCACCTGTGGGTGACCTGTGTTCCCCATAGGATGGACAGGGTGCTCTCACCTGTGGGTGACCTGTGTTCCCCTCAGGCTGGACATGGTTTCCTCCAGGTTCTGCCGCAGGTCAGCGATGTTCTTCACAGTTCGCAGCCGCCGAGTCTCTGCATCTTCTCCTGCAGGGAAAGGGAGCCATGAGCAAGGACCAGGCAGGGAAATGAACTGAGCTGCCACCTGTGCCTCAATCTGACACAAATGCACTTTTTTCTGAGTTTCTAAGCTGGTTAGGATTGAGATTCCACAGCTGCTGTCATCACATCCTGATTGAAAGGAGCTCTGCAGGGTTACCCTCATTGCACAGGCTGCCTTGGAGGTGTTGATGTATTGTCATTTCCCATATGACCCAGTTTAAATTCTGGTTAACTTTCAACCTCATTAGAATATACCCTTCATCAATACCACCCCTTCCATCTCATATATTGACAAAATTAACATTAACCTGACACAGGCAATTTCTCCAATGCTGTGTTTTCACTTGACCTTCTTTGTCCTACAGTAACAGTTTTCCATAAACTAAACCATGCTCCTGTGTGGGAGCTTCCATGCTGAGTGATGTTTCAGGTAAAATAACAAAAGCTTTTGCTTGTCAACATCACAACACACTTACTGTTCCTAAAATGTACAACATGACACCAAGCTGGGGGATGACTTAGCTTTCATAGCACTATCCTGTTCTTTAAATACTTTGCTCTAAAAGACATTCGTGCCCTGCTCTTTAAAAGTAGAGTTTATGTACACAAAAAAAAAGTCTTCCTACTGCATCAGCATAATTCCATTTTATCAAATTAATAATTTAATTAGTGCTTCAGCATAATTTATTTACATGCTCTCAGCTGTCATTTCAGAAATGTTTTGGTTGCTACCTCAGCTCAGCTTTATAGAGTTAAATCCTCTAAGAGGCTGACGAAAAGTGAATTCTAGTAGTGCCAGCCTATTCTTTGCAAGCTGAAAGCTGGAACAGAAAACCTCCAAAAAACTATCACAAAGCTTCTGTTGGGCACAGAAGGAAATGATTTCATTCTAAAGGGTTTACAACTCATGACAAAAGAAAATACTGCAGTAAATGTACAACTTTTCACATTTTGTATCAGTTTTCTCTGTTCAAGTGATGCATTTTTAAGCTGCCAGGATGCTGGGCACCCACACAATTGCTAGTTTAGATGTATATCTATATATTGCCCACATCAGAAGTGAGAAGTACCAGATAAAAAAGCTGTTATTTGAACATTCTACATTCTCTGCTTTAAATTTCATGTTTCTAAAAGATACCAAGTTGGTGGCACAGAAAAACCCACTCACTTTAGGCTTTGTTGCCTACAAAGCAGCAGTGCTACAAACTACTGGCCAAAGTGCTTAGTGCCCATGGGAGCATTTTTCTTTTAATCTGTCTCTGCTCTCTGGAAAATCATCTCCCTGAGTTACAATTCACTTAAGCCAGAGGGTCAAACAATTATGGTCTGGCTGGTCTGGAAACATCCACCTAACAAGATTGATTACTTTAGCCAGTGGGTGTCTGGGATAGAAAACATTCTCTATACTCATGGATCTACACATTTTTGTAGTAAGAAACATAAAATATTCATAGGCCTTTAGCTTAACAAAGGTCAGTGCTCTTTTACAGATCATTTCTCTCATAGATGTGAAGGCAAATGGTAGGTAACTTCTTAGGAAAACACACAGGAGACAAACTAAGCCAATTTCTTCTGAGATCACTCTTACACCTAAATTGATGCTAAATTTTCACTTAAATTACATTCCACTGCTTGAACTGTAACTATGCTTAAAAGACAGATATCGGGTAGTTGGCCCCTAGAGCTTAATTCTGAAATCACTCAGATCCTCGTGGGCAGGCAGCATCCTTAAACAATTCTGCTTCCATTTCTCCCTACCTATGTTCTCCTTTGTTTTATATGCACTTTTAAATTAACAGCATCAATATCTGCTATGCAGGGAGAGAAGGTATCTGTGCCTTATTTCTTCTAATTCATTTGGGCTGAGGGACTATTTTGTTTAGTTTGCTCTGTTTTCCCCCAAGGCCCCTTCATGGATGCTGCTGTCTGGTCTGGCTGTGCACAGCTGGGGTTTGCATCTCCCTTGTTGGAGGTCGTCAGCTGTCTTCTGCCTCTGGATCCCAAAACTTACATATTCTAGTTGAGTAACAGTTTGTACTTACATAACATCTGTCATTAAAGACTGAAGATGTTTTGTGTTCTAGAAACACTTCTCAGTTTGCAGGCTGAAATATATCCAGCCCAGCCAATATGATGATTTAAGCAGCTGGACACTGTGTTTGTTACTTGCAACTCTCATATTTACATATCAACTGAAAAAATTTATCCCTTGTGCCTTTTATCTGCCTTTTAAGTACTTAATCCACCTGTGTATAAATTGTACACACAGATATGTTCACTGAGGCATTCCTGCAGCCCTTTTCCTCACCAGTGACTCTGCCTCTCACCTTTGCCATCAGCACACAGGTATAAAGGCAGCACTGATAGAATATGCAATGCAGTATGAAATTAGTCTCACTGTGAAACTTTTAGCCACATCGCTTTTCCAAGGAGGGCATTTGGTTTAAAACTCCACAATAAACTGGGGGACAGACTAAGTAGATGGGAAAAAAATGAAAATAACAAAAAACTGAGATATTCTACAGATGACATTTCCTGCAATAGCACACAGTAAGCAAAATCACAGATATTGCTGGAATGGGGACAGGAGGAGATCAGTCTGTGACTTCAAAAACACGTTTTAGATCACGTTAATAGACTCTGGCAGATTCTAACAGAATATGGTTGCTGAAAATCACTCTGTTATATCAATAAGTTTATTTTTTTTGCTAACTAGCATATACTTCTTATAGTAGCAGGAATTCTAGATAAATATACCAGGTACTTTCTAATTTAGACTGCTCATATTCTAGCCACAACCAATTTCAGCTTCTGGATGCTGGACACAATAGAGTGTAGCTGGATTCTGGTGCCCTATTGCTGCAAAGGCTATTTCTCAAACGGAACAGATTCATGTGAGTGATATTGAGGTACCTCCAAACCAAAACATCAAGGAAATGAACACAGTCCCTTCTGTCAGTTCCAAAATGAAGTTTTTAAAACTAAACAATGCATATTAAATGCTTGGGAATGCTTATGATCCTTATAGTAGTTTAATCCTAAAAAATGCTGTACATCTCCTAGAAAAACATTAAGCAGGAAGAATTCTTGGTGATTTTAAGAAATTTAGGGAGCACACTTGTGCTGAACTTAACCATCTAGAGTTCAAATTATTGACACCCAGCTTTCATTGCTGAAGAGCTGAAAGAAATATAGTTATTAGGAACTAAAGCATTAGGAATAAAATGAACTTGCTCTAGCCCATTCTTATTTAACCAGACCACAGGCAGTAAGAGGTCATGCTGCAAGACTTACCTGAGAGGTCCTCGAGGGCAGGCTGGGCACTTTTGATGTAAAGAGCAGAATCCATGCTGACCCCTCCTGTGCTGGCCTCAGCTGTTACGTTCCCTTCATTGTCTGTCTGAGATCTGGAAAGCAAAACAAAACAGGGATGTGCAGCCACTCTCCATCCAAAGTATCTCAAGTATAACAACAAGACGAGTGCACCTGCCATCAGCCACTCTGTCCCACTCTCCAGCACAGACCAGCAGACTGATTTTACATAATTCATTAGTCCCATGTTGAATTATGTCCTAGAAATGGAAACAAGCATTCAGCTGTAAAAAATAAAAAATTCATAGTCGAAGACAGGCTTCACAGCTCATCAGATGGGGTCTTAAAACACTTGGATTTCCAGATGTATTTTAATTATCAATAACATCAGTTGTTGTGGCTAATCTGATCCTCTCCAATAAATTCTGTATTTCACGAAGATAAAGCAGAGAGCATGTGAGGGCATGTTACACTCCTGCTAGGTTCCCTTCAGCATCGCTTCCATTTTTAAAGAAATGACTGGGCAAAACCAACTTCAAACTCCAATTTTTTGTCTGATATTATGGCTGCCAGGTAATGAAAGGTGATGAAAGGATCTATTGACAGATTTGAGCAAGATATTGTAACTCAATTCACTTTACTAATTGTGCCATCTTTTGCTCACAGAGCCACACCAGCAGACAGCTGGAAATTCTCCTGCCCCAAGGGTAAGTGCTGTAAAAAAGTGAAGACACAGTGTCGAATTATTACTGCAATACTCTTAATTTCACCTGACTCTTGTAGCAGGATGCTCTGCCTGGAGTGGGGGTAAAACAACTGGACCAGTGGCCTGTTTACAGAGCTGTCTGTGGTGGAAGGAGAAGGGGCCTCTTGCTGCTTTTGAATAATGCTGAAACCAGCCTGGCTCATCAAACCCAAAGTTCAGCCTCCTGACAGGGAGGTGAAGATGTGGCAGAGCTGGTAAAGCACCTGATAAAGGAACCAACAATGATACCACTGATAACTAGAGATGCTGGGCTGGCACAGCTGGCCAGGACACACATGACTGATGTCACTTTATACTGTAAAAGCCCAATCCCACTCTTTAATGGCAAGGCCTTCCAACACAGCCCTCCCTGGAGTGTGTGCAGAGCCCCCTCTTGACTGGGGACATCCTGGAGGGTGAGCAAAACAGACGTGCCCACAGTTGTTGGTACGGGTGAATAACATTAATCTCTACTGAATAACTGTTTTTAATATAACTTTAACAAAAATCCTTTAATACTGTTTCAAAAATAGTGAATTATACTATACTAGTAATCACAGCTACCTTTGTCGTGTAGTAATTGAGAACTATTAGTCTAATCACTATTAAAATAAATCATTTATTTTCATATAAATAGATCTGGTTTGCCATCCTTAATCCTACAGGACAATTGAGTTATATGAAGTTCAATTACATCTATATAATCCTTCAGACATGAACAAAGTTGACAAAGTCTGGTGCTAAGTCTGGATCCAGCTGCATCAAAGACTCCTCTCTGAGAAGGAGTTTAGAAAACAAGGGGGTCCTTTCTGCACCTCCTGACTCAATGGGAAGGCTTCTCTAATAAACTTTGTCTGAAGCTCTCTTTCTGCCCATAACAATCCTATAAAAATGCAGGACAATTTCTTATGTCTTTTGCTTTAAAAAAAAAAACAAACCATGAAACCCAAACAAAAAGTCTACAAGCAGCTGAAAAGCACAGACTGCCTTAACTGATGTCAGAAAACACCTGAGCCTTCTACTGCAATGCATCAACAAGTGCATTTTGCACACTGAAATAATGTCTGGGTAGTAAATATAATAATGTGTTATGTTTGCCTTGCAAACCAATATGATCTGACTTTTCTCTTTCCTTTTAAAGCTAACAAGATTACAGAGTTTGGCCTTTTTTCCTCCAGTGCTGAAAAGCAAACACTATTTTTCAATTTTCCAGCTGCCAACAGGTAGTTTCATTCCTGGTTTTGGTAAAAGGTCAAATAAATACTGTGTGGAGTTTATCAGAACGTATAGATTATAGAAAACGTATGGACTGCATCTGCTTTTACACTTTAGATGATATCTGTGTTCAGACTAAGATCAGTACCAACAATGAGGGGACACTCTTAGTGATAAACTTAACAACCCATCTCCAAAAATTTCTGCTTCCCAGGTCCCCTGGCATTTAATTCCATATACACAGGGGGAATTCTCAAAGGGACCAGAAGACTCAAGGGTGCTCTTCCCATTCTGCATTCCTACACAGGCCTTTGGCATCTCTTTCCTTCAGGTTCATTCCACTGACGTTCACTCTAATTTAAAAAATGCGACCAACCATTTTTTATGCTGCATCTGCCAAGAGATCCAAGGTAAAAATGTGTAGAGTAGAAATGAAAAAAACATGGGACAGGGCAACAAATGACCAAAGATCATGAACAAAATCTCTACAAGTGAAAACTAAAGAGGCTAGGATACCTTAGCCTAGAAAGGACACATCTTAAGGAAGGGAAGGAGGTGAGAAAGGTCTCTCAGATCACGAGCAGCAAGAAGATGATGAAAACAGAGCAAACACTTGGATCCTCTTCTATGAAAAAGCTAAGCAGTGTCAAAAAACCCCCATGGGATGGCTGTCCAAACCAAAAAGCCCATCCTTTGACTGAGAAATTTCTTGTGTCCCAGTCATGCTATGTCTTAAGAATTTCTGCTACTAATTTCCCTCTCATTACTTCCCTACTATCTCTAGGATGCTTCCCTATGTATCCTCTACTGCCACTGTCAAAAAGAAGTTGCTTCAAACAGAAAATGGACTAAACAGAGGTTAGCTGTCACTTCATCTGGCTGCTCTTTTCTTTATCTCAGGGTTAACAAATACCATAGCACAGATGTCTAGTCTGGTCTTAACTAAATGAAAGGATTTTTATTTTCAATTTCCAACTCCTGCTTATAGTGAGGCAGGTCCATCACCATCAGCCACAACGAAGACCCCGAGCGTGTCTTGGCATTGTTACAACTTTCAAAGCTATGGTGCTCAAAACAAACCTGATACTCATTCTTGTACCCCTTGGAAGAGCAGCACGTGGTCAAGGAGGTGTTCACATTGTCATCTTTCCTGCTAGTAGGGCTGGACACAACCATTATCCCCCGTCCTGTCTACCACAACTTCTCATACAGCCTTCACCATCAAATGCACGAATTGCCTACGCTCTCAAAGCAAGAAACTTCTCCACGATGTAGCATTTACCTCGCTGCTTCACCCCCCTGAAAGAGTGCAGAACGACCCTCGTGGGCAGCCCAGTGCCCTGAGCCCCCCGAGGAGAGGAGAGCCCCGTACCTGTACATGAAGGGCGCGACGGTGGCGGTGTTGGGGTGGCTGTATTGCTGCTGGGGCTGAGGTAGCTGCACGCTCACCGTGTTGCTGCCCGTGCTGTGGGTGCTCACCGTGGGCCCGTTCACAGCCTGGCTGCTGCTGCTGCTGTGCAGGCCCCCCACACAGCCCTTGCCCTCGGAGGAGGCCAGGCTGGAGGAGGAGCTGGAGTGGCGGCTGTCCAGCTGGGACTTCTGATGCGAGAGCCCCGAGCTGGCCTTCCCTCCACGGCTCCTCTCGCCTTCCTTTGCAGGAGCAGGGGCACTTGAGGATTTCCCTGTGGCGTTTTTCATTCCTGGTTTTGGTATTCCGCTGTGCGAAGGGGCAGAGGCCTCCTTCTTGGCACTGTTCAGCTTCCCTCCTTTAGGGATAAAGCTCGCAATCTTGGAGGACTTTTTTGGCATCTCTGTCGTTGTTGTTAGTGCTGCCTGTTCTTCTTTAGGTTCCTCCTTCAGGTCCAGCTTCTCGGTGATGGATGTTCTCTTTGTAATGTCTTTGCTTTTATCCTTTTCTTTCTCTTTTTGCTTCTCTTTCTCCTTCTCATTACCCTTTGGAGAACTTTTCTTGTTAGTCAGTGCGCGGCTGAAAGTCCTTTGTGCGATTCCCTTGAGTGCAATTTTGGGGCTGCTGGACATTGATCCCGGATTGTTCACATTCTGATTGCTGGCATCGATTTCCTCACTCTCCTCAAAGCTGAGGAGCGTCTCCAGCTTTTCACAGCTGTTGTCCCGAGAGCCCGGACACTCCAGCGTTGTCCCTCCTGCTTTGGAACCGCCTTTGCTGTTGAAGAGTTTTAGTTTTTCCAGCATGGATTTCTGGCCGTTGGGAGCTGTTTTGGCGATTTCTGAGGGAGGCTTTGGAGGCTCCACTGCCGGCTGCTTCACGGATAACATGGAAGACGTCGCTGTGTGCTTGGCACTGAGGGACTTGCTGCGCCAAGGTTTAATAGCAGAGCTGGGCTGAGGGATGGCTGAGGAGTTATTGCAAGGAACAGCACTGCCGCAGCCCTGAACTGAGGATGAGACATTTTCATTCATTCCTGTGGGCTGGGAGGCTGTGCTGTCTGCAGGCTCTGGAAAAAAAACACAGAAAACAACCCAAAAAAACAACAGAGTAGTACCTGGTATTAGAGTTACTATGAGAGTCTTTCTGTAATGAAACAACATCAAGAATTTCACACTGATAACATTAAAAAGACACATCAGTATCAGTGAAACATCATTTTCAGTATCAGTGAAACTCACAGAAAATAAAAGCCAGTTTTCTTTTCCTACCCAGCAGAGCAGCAATGAGCTCCTACTGTATAATTTACATTTACTTGCTGTTTCAAGCAAAAGAAGGAAGAAAAAGAATCTCTTCCAATTCAAACCAAAATGTGTTCTGCAATGTGCTCTCCCTTATTAAGTCCACAATACTTTTCCATTTTTTTTTTTTTTAGCAAAAACACAGCACTATTTTGTAACTAAGGGTTCCCTCTGCTTTTGGCAAAATACTTGCTGTCCAAGTTTGATTCTTAGAAAAACCTCAAACATAAAAAAAATGCAGGAGTAAGGAAAAAAGTAAAACTAAAGTCCGTTCAGTTGTTGGGGGTGGGGGTGGTAATAGCTTCATAACACAAAGGTAGAAGAAAACTCCATGTACAAAAATAAAACCAATTGTACCCTTTTGTAAAGAACCTAAATTAAGTATTACCACATATCTGAATACAGCTGAAAGAGAAACTTGTGGCAGTAACGTACAGCCCTCCCCCACAGAGGAAACAAATCTCTTATTTAGTTAGTTCCTCCTAATGTTATTCT
Source organism: Acridotheres tristis (assembly GCA_037013685.1). NCBI lineage: Eukaryota > Metazoa > Chordata > Aves > Passeriformes > Sturnidae > Acridotheres > Acridotheres tristis. The sequence goes on along the minus strand of CM072890.1, from coordinate 7,487,746 downwards.
TATTAAGAAATTAGTTCCGAGCCCAAAGAGAGCTTGAAAAGTCACACTCACCTACCAGTGGCCACTTTTCCTCTGAATCAGTTTCTCTTCGCAGAGTTTCCCTTTTGGAGATGTTACTCTCTCAATTATCACAAATGTGTTTTCTGTTAAACTGCTCATGTTTCCAATTAAATTTTGTCATCTGTGTCTGTTCGCCTGCCCAGCAGCCTGCTGGGGATTAACGGCTCTTACCTATATTTCCCTGCCCTCTAGCACGAAAGTAAGCTGTGTACAGAGCTGCATTTTTTTAATTCAAAAATCAACAGCAGTGGAGAGCGTGCGTTCTCGGCAGCAGGAGCAGCCCTGTGAATCCAGCCCTGTAAATCACGAGCTGCTGCAGCCACACAGGGACTGCTTTGCTTCACTTTCAGTTGCTCACTGAAGATACGGCTCTGTTAACCTCCCTCCTCTGAGCCAAACCAGATCTACTGAAGATTTAAGTCACATACATCTTCCTGACTTAGCACAGAATCAGGTTTCTAAGAGTATTAGAGACTCCTTAATAATAAACTCAGCCATTTCACATGGTTATGGACAAAGTGGAATAGCAGGAACTAATGATACTTTAAAAAATATTACTGAAGTCAGAAGGTTTTCAGGACTCTTAACCAGTAACTATTATACTGGCTGGTTTTCCTTGGGCTTTTCCTATGGCAAAGTACCCACATGTAGCTGGAAGGAATCAGGAGCTGGATTACAGACACAGACAGGAATCACGCTGCTTTTAAACTTGTGCCAGCCTGCTGACTTCCAGGGCATTACTCCTGTTTTACTCTAGCACAGAAGGAAAATCAAGCCACCAAATATCCCAAACAGTGATGCCATCTGGCCTCTCGCTGCTCTGCTCAAGCCTGCTGAATTCAGCCCAAGGGGTTAAGGAGGACCAAAAAGATAATGGCATAGAAATCAGAGGCTGGAAAAGACAACCAAGATCAAGTTCAAGCATTAACACCAGACTGCCAAGTCCACCATTTAACCACATCCCTGTAAGCACCACACCTGCACGTTTCTTTGAGCACTTCCAGGGATTTCACCACGGTGAGAGGAGTCCCAGTGACTCCCAGTGCAAACAGCAGCAGTGCCCTGACACAGACACAGAGGGGAAGGAAGGTGACAACCTCTTCACAAGGTGCCAGCAAAGTTCTTCCCTCTGCTTTCAAAAGCTGCACCACTGCTGTTTCCTTCATGCCTCTTACCGTACACTGCTGCTTTGTTTTTGTTTTCATTTCCTGAAGTCCTCCTGCTCATCCCAGTGCACTTCCCATCCCCACACTGCACCAGGCTCCTTTTGCACACCCAGAACAAGCAAGCCTTTGTCTCAGCCTGCCTTCCACAGAAGACGTCCAGCAATGGAGTGAAAGCTTCATGAAAATCCCAGTTGTGCATACTGTACAGTTAATTTGTATAGATTATTTTTAAAAATAGTAATATCCCATCTCAATATTGAGATATTGCTATAGGAACTAGAGATTGACAGCACTTTCAACACTAAGTTCCTAATCCACATGTCTTCTGGCCTCATCATGCTAAACAAATCTCAGCACAAAGAACAACCACGCCCAGAAATCATTAGAGCTGTCTGGGATTCATGAACATGCCTAGGATGGATTTGCAAAGAGGTCGAGGGAGGGACCGAATGTACTGATCAGTATGGACAGGGAAGCCTTCACTTCACTTGCTTAGAAAAACAGGACTGGGGCAATAGAAGGGTGACAAAATGAAAATGACCACTAAGGGTTATATCCATGAAGTAGAAGAGCTGGGTGTACACCCTGTTAGTACAACATATGCAGGTACAAAAACTCAGCTCGGGGTCTGAGCACACAGACAACTGAGCAGATTTGTTAGAAAAGAAATCTGCCTCCTCAAACAGGTGCTTCACAACAGCCTGAGAACAATACAGGCAACGTGTGGATGGGATGAACAAAGCCAGACTGCATTCCCAGCACTCAGAGCCTACACAAAGTCACTCACCTGAGACAAGAGGGACCTGAGAGCCAGGTCCAGAACCTGGCTGAGAAGTTTGACCCTGTCTCAGACACTGGGCTGGCTGTTAGGTCACTGCACAGCAGCAGAGGCCACCACATCAAAACAGGGCTCTGACCAGCCCCACATTCTTCTGGAAGTGAATGGAAGGGGTTGGTTGGTTTGGGACCTCAGCTACAGCCTAACAGCACAGATGAGCTCTCCAGTTCACAGACCTCTGGAAAAAAATGCTTGGCTTGGATCAAGTGAAATGGCTTGTTTTCCAAATCCCAAAGCATCGCTCAGAATTTATTTCCCAGCAAAATCCAGAACTTCTTAATTTCTCCTTTTTATTTTTTAATGTTTTCAGGAAATTTATTTATTTATTTATTTATGTATCTATTTATTCTGTTTGGTCACTGACTAAAATATGCTTTTCCCAGTTTATTTGTTTATAAACACAACGTTCTCTTTGTCCCAACGCCCCCACATACACCCTCCTGCCTGGAAGTGAATTTTGCTTCCCTTGCCAGTGGCGTAGGAGGAGCACAGTGCAGCTCCATTACAGAGATTTCAGAGGAACCAGAATTAGGACAATACTATGATTGTAACATTTAAAAAAATAGAATATATTGCAACAGTAATTTTCAGAGTGTCTACTTAACATTTTCCACAAAGCGAATTCTGTGAATACTGGATGCTACGCACCTGAAATGAATAAAAAATATTCACAGTCTTCAGTTAAGCAGCAACACTTGGGGAAAGGAAAGAAGGTATTTCTTACACAACTACAATGAATTTTGATTTGTACTTGGGTCAAATACAGTGAAACTGGAAATTGAGCATCCTCAAGTGATTGATTTATTACATTGCACCATGCACAGTTACTGCAAGAAGGAAAAGGTTCACCCTAAAACACTCTCAATGAAAAATTGTTCCAGCTTAAGAAAACCAGTTTTTCACATTCTCTGTTTCTTCCTTATGAACAAGTGCTGGCTCTTTTACTCCTCTGGCCAAGTTTGGTAAGCAAAAGGAGTTGTGCTGCCAGAATGCAGCTTCAAATGCAGGTTTCCTAATGAAGCAGCAACATCAATTCGTGGAGAACACATCAGCATGCAAAGGGGAAAGTTTTATTCAGCATAGCATAGACCCTTCTTTCATGAAAAGGGGAGCAGGTTTCATGCATTCAATTAATAAGCTTATTATTTCCCATGTGTTCCTTTGTGAGGGAGGTATTTTCTTTCTTCAGCAACCTGCATTAACTAAAACTGACTATAAAAGAAATGTTTTCAAACCCAAGCTACAGTCTACAATAAATAATTATCACTTTCCCCTTTTCAAAGTCAAATCTTGGCCTGAAATCTATTTTGTTCCTAGTGTTCCTGTTAAAAAAGATGTTGGTGGTCCAGTTCCAATGCCAATACACACTGTAGCATGGGTAAATCTGATTTCAGCTGCTCCTGCAAAGACTGAACTGCATCTGCAAACCCACCCATTTGTGAAGAAGAAGAAAAGAATCTGAAGGCTTATGATTTAATTCTTCCACAGAAGTCTTTGAGAGCTTATGTTATAATAAGGTCAGAAGAAAATATATGCAATTTCCCATCATTTGTCACACTCACTCTAAGTAAGTGGACTTTGATTTGCTAGAACTGAAAACTTTCAAAAGCCATCATTATAAGCATGAAAGGCAACACACAGACAAAGGATGTTCTCATAGTTACTCTCCTTAGGAAGGTCAAGAACTTAACAACATTTTTACCCATTTTTGAATGAACAAACTTTTAGTTTTTATTTCACAGCTATGGGAAAAGTAATTACTTATGAAGAGAAATATCTTTTAGTCCAGCCTATAGATTAGATAATAGATTTAAAAGAAAATCCAGAACCAGATTCTAAATTAGGAAATAAAAGCAGCTCTGCTCTATGACATTAGTGTCAGAACTGCAGAAACCACTGTGTGGCAGTTTCATCAGTTCCCATTTAGGAGAATAAATGGTGAATCTTGGCCCTTCCCATCCACCCACCAGAAGACTCTCCTTCAAAGCACTATACATGAAGTCTTACAGAGAAGAACTTTTTAGCTGAGCTGTTCTCTTCTTCAATGATCATTTATCAAACCCTGTAAGCATGGAAACATCTGCATTCCTGCCAGGAACCAGCTATAAAAATCCCAATATTTCCATAACCCAAACCACGAGCAGGTAGAGCAGAACATTCCCAACAAGAGCGACCTGGCACACAGTCCCTCCTCAAAATAAGCACAACTCTTGTGGCCCACAGAAATTTCCATTTCAATTTCAATTGTAACACTGGGAGAACTGCAGCTGGCAGGAAGACACTGGCTGAGCAACCAGCTTGGGGTGGGCATGGCCTCCACCCACAGGATGGCTGAAGCTTTCTGTTCTCTCTTCTATTCTGGACCACAAAAAAAACCAACAGAAATTACTTTTTTAAAGCAGAGATTGTCAGATAAGGAAATTCTGTATAAGCTGAGAAAAGCCTCAATAGGGAACTTTTTTGCTTTGCTGAGGATAAAACCTTAGAATCATAGCTGGAACCATAGTTGGAAGAGACCTTAAAGATCAACTCCCTGCCATGGGCAGGAGCACTTTCCACTAGACCAGGTTGCTCAGGACCCTTTCTAACTGAGCAGAATTGTTTCCTTCAACTTCTGCCCACTGATTTTAATCACCTTTAATGATGAATTAAATTTACTGTAACACAATACAAAAATTACCTTTAGTCCATATTTTTCTTCCCTTCCATCATATCTACTTCTTCAATCCCAGTGTTGTAAACTCTGTAACTTCAACAGCAGTTCCACACATTCACAGAAATGTGTTCTATCTCTGAAAAACCTCAGCAAAGCCCGTGGATGTATCAGAAACCCCAACAACTTCCACATTTCTGTCAAGCTGCCTCCAGTCACACAGAGCTCCAGTGCTTGGAACAACAGTTCTGCTGTTGGCTGGTTCACTTAGCCAAGACTCAGCATTTTTGCTGAGGTGAGGGGAAATAAAACTGGAGCACAGGCAGCCCCTTTTCTCATTGTCTCGCCATAACCAACTAAGACATTTGAATTCCTTGTTGTTTTTGTTTAGTTACTGTAAAATTCAAAATGCTGTCGACATGAATGGCTAAGAAAGGTTGGAGGGACCTCTATTGACCACATACCAGTTAGATGATCATAAAAATAATGAAACCAAGTTTACTGTGCCATTCAAAACAAGTTGCACTCTCCATTTTGTACTAGACAAATACCATTCTTGTTCATTCTTCTCCTTTTCCTTCTCACTATTTGTTCAATCTAAACTCCCAAGGTTTCTTATAACAGACTTATTCAAAAGCATTAATGAATTCCAGGCAGGAAGCTGTTATGGAGTCTTTCATTAGATTTTACACTTAGCTGGAGTGGACAATATGTACAGTTAGAGCCTTGCTGTGACACATCTCTCCTGCAGGTTGTATGAAATAGGCACTGTGAAAATCAGTGGTCTGAGAACTGCAGCCAGGAAATATTGTCCATTTGTATCCAAACCAAATGACAGACACAAACTACAATTTATGATGGGGTCCTCTTCCTTTCAGTTCTCTGGTGCCAGTCACAGATTCTTCAGGAATATTTGGTTATGGATGAGGAGCAGCCAAAAAGCAGAGCAGCAGACAAATGGAAGGGCCCAGGGAGACTGAATGATGCTCCTACCCAAGGAGAAGGGGCTTCTACAGATGTGGTAGAAACATGCTGGCACTTGGGGAAGTCTGGGATGTAGCACCACTGCTTTGCTTTCCCATGATTTAATAGGGAATCTTTGTTTCCATGGCTGTTTTTCTGGCACACTGCACCCAGTAATAAATTTATGAGAAATTGTAAATATTTATTTTAAAAGGAAGCATGTAGGCACTGCAAAGGCCATGAAACCCTGGACCAGCTCTTCAGCTGGTATAAATTAACCAGGTTCCACCACCTCCAATGCAGCTATGCAGATGTACACTGAGCAAGAAGCTGCTTCTCAAAGTTAAATTTTACTTCAAAGCTCAGGATTTTTTATCCTCATGAAGTATACTGTTAAGAACATGTCACTGGCCAATATTTTTTAGGGTATTTTTTTTCCTGAAACTTGGTTTAAATACATTTTTGGCTTGTTTTATGTATTTCTAAAGCTTATACAAACTACATTCAAAGTCCTGTGGCCTTGTAAAGCTCCACTTCAGCCATGATTAAGCCTTCAGCCAGGTTTTGCCTAGGTAAAGAGGACATATTTTTAAATGCTAGATTCAGCCAGCTGAAGAATTGTAAAATTAAGCACAAATATGATTCACTGCATACTCATATCTTGTCCTATAAACATGCCATGCTGCTTGCTATTTCCTGACAGTCTTTAAGCTGTTTGATGGGCACATATCCAACATAAATATGTCACTGAGGATTTACTAAGATGAGCCAATTTTTCAAAAGAACGTTGGATTAGAAAAGTGAAAGAGTGCAAACAATACCCCAGGATATACATATATCTCAGCTGGCCAAAGATGAGTATTTTGTTTGACACTAATGACTCTTATAAGGGTCACCTTCTGACACAAGGCAGGAGCCTTGTGTCTGGGGAATTTCTCAGCATTAATACATTTGGTAAATTGGAGAAATAAACTTGAGTCAGTAAGATTTCATTCACTGAGGTTGACTGAAGAGGTGTGTGCTGAGAAAGAAGAAACTGAATGCTTAAATTTAAAGGGTGAAACCATCAGCTGTGCAACTGCACTGCAGCAAAAGGAGGCACAGCAGAATGCAGCTGCACACCGCATAATGTCACACTAAGGGAAAAAAAAAACATCATTCAGAAATGGTTTATGAGTGTCACATATGGAACCAGAGGTTTGGAGAATCATAGGACAGAAGACAAAGAACTGAACTACTCCATGCTATTCAGCAGCAAAATAAGGCATCAGGTGGAGTGCTGTGTCCAGCTCCAGCACCCCTCTAAAAGAGACTCACAGACTGGAAAGGAGCCAGTAGAGACCATCATAGAGATAAAACAGATTTATCACAATGAGCCTATAAGAAAAAGGATGGAGCAGTAAAGATTGCTTAGTCTAGCAGAGAAGAGACTGAAGGAGACATTTTAAGCCTTCAAATACATTAAGACTGTTATAAACAGGACAGAGATCAAGGAAGAGTAAAAATATGCCTTATTTTTAGCCACACAGAATGGCTTTATATGTATATTTTTAATAGCTACTTTTAAGACCAAATGGATACTGGAAGGGATACAGTTTAAGAGATGGTCAACTCCCTTTAATGAGACATTTCAGAACAGATTTGTGAACACCTCTCAGGTGTAGGTGTTTTCTACACAGGTACAGTTGATTTTCCTTCAGAGCTGGAGCACAGACCCCATGTTCTTTACAAATGCAATGCTACAAATATATAGTGTAAGCTGCAAACTTGTTAAAATTTTAAGCACATTTCTTTAAACAGAATTAAAGCCAGGAGCCATATCTGCACTTCAAAGTCACAATTTAATAAAAGTACCAAATTCCTCAGCACATCTTTCAGATTACCTCACAGTCCTTCCTTTCTCTCTGGGTTTTCATTTTCACTCTTGCATCATCAAATTTGTGATCACTGTACTATATTCAAGGCAACCCTGAACATTTGGTAAATATCTTCAATGTATATTCTATTTAGAAAACTAGATAGAGTTACTCCAGCATCTTCTTTTGGTAGTGCACACAGCAGAACAATAGAAAACACCCACTGCTCTGGTAATGGATTTATTGAGACAAATTCTGTAAATTTATTTTACATCTGTCAGACTTACAGGGAAAACCATTGGTCAATAAAACCAGAGCATCTCTTGAATGCCAGCACAGAGGAGCACAGAGGCAGCACCTAAACACTAAGCAGAATATGATGTTTGCTTCATGTCTGACCTAAATGAAGCACTGGTACATTTTTACAGGGTGGGATAACTTAAATTTAAGTAATTATCGTATTTTCATGTTGTTGAGACAATCACATTTATTTCCCAGTGAAAATCTGAAAGTGTGGGCAAACTGGTTTAGTATTTTATGGACTTATGCCTCTTTAAAAATATAAAATCTTTTCCACTTTTGCAATCCTTTTAATCTTAGTGAATTTTGCAGTCTTGTCAAGTCATCATTTCAAAAGTAAATGTTAGATTCATTCAACATTAGATTCATTGCTTAAGAAATTATTAGAATCATTCAAGACTACCACCAAGATGGATATAGGAATGAAAGAAACTGTTTCAAAAAAATCAAAGGGAAATTTTTTCTAAGCCTGTAAGAACACAATTTTCAGTCATGAAGAAAGTTACAGCTACCTAAAAATCTCAAACAAACAAACAAATACATTTTAACTTACTGTTGTCTGTTGCACAAACCACCTGTTTCATTCTAAAATCACTTCCCACCTTTCTGACATCCATATACTATTTATTCATCCATACACACCGGGATCTTTCAATCTCAGGAACTCTACTTTTTTTTGCTAGTCTCAAGTGAATCATTAAGATCTTTCTGCTGGTCCTGGTTTCCAAAACTTTCCTCACTCCACCTCCCCCCCAGCCTTGCCAGCAGCCTGGCAGAGCTGAGCCAGCACCAATCCCCTGGCACAGCTACAAACAGGTTCAGTGATGACCTGGCAGTTGGCACCAAAAGGGTCAATGGCTTTTCAGTGCCAACTTCAGTGCAGGAGAGTCCTCAGCTCAAAATCCTCAGCCTACAGAGAACATGGGTGGAGACACCAGGCTTAAAATGTCACATTTCTGTGTTATCTGTGTGCCACTGGATCCTGCAGTGACTCACTCAGCAGGGAGCAGTGAAAAATCTAACTTTGGGGGTTTGTATGAACTCTCCCTTCTACAAGACACCAAGCACCTGGACACTTCACGACTAGCCAGTCTTTGATTAGTAAAAGATGTAATTAAAAACACAAGACTTGTTGTAACTGGTCAAGGCCAGGCTGGTTTGGGTTGGAAGGGACCCGAAAGCTCATCCAGCTGCAAACCCCCTGCCATGGGCAGGGACACCTTCCACTATCCCAGGTTGCTCCAAGCCCCATCCAGCCTGGCCTTGGACACTTCCAGGGATGGGGCATCCACAGGAAAACCTGTGCCAGTGCCTCACCACCCTCTGAAATAAAGAAATAAAAAATTTCTTCCTAATATCTAATCTAAACCCACCCTCTGTCAGTTTAAAGGCACTCCCCCATGTCCTGTCACAAGCTGCCCTTGTCAAGCAGCCCATTGCAGAAAGAGTCTGCTCAGCCACCCCGGTGACCTTCTGCCAGCACTAGGTCAGCTGGCTCCATGCCACAGGAATTGCATCCAACATCCCAGCTCCCTGCTGCAGCTATCCTGATAACTACCCCTGCACCTGAACCATAAAAAGCCTTCTTTTTCCCATTCGGGCTGAATGCTTCTATAAATGGGCAGAAAAAAATAATTAATGCTCTAAGACAAATTTCTATCATGCCTTCTAAGTCTCAGAGCTCTTTTTTCAACACTTCTGGGCCTTGTAGTTATTACACTACTACTGGGCACAAAGGCAAAAACCTGGATTTTGTCCCTCTTTGTAATTTTTAATTTATTTGGAGTGGAAAAACTGCATGAGGTTAAACAGAATGTTTCCAGCATGGAAGTTTGTGCAATGCCACTTGATTGTCCTTTACTTGGTACAGGAGCCAAATCCAATCATTCAGAATGTCAAATATTTCATCTCATTTTACATAAAGCTACAAAAGAAGACTTGTCCTCCATTTGAATGTGCTTAAATGAAAGATTATTCATTCAGGAAAACTTTCCAGATCATCTATGTTGATATAAAAGACAAAAGGGCTCAGTAATTTCTGAGCCAAAACTGGAACCTCTGTCTGAACACCAGCTCTAGGCAAATATTAAATTTTGACTCATTATGTCTGTTTAATCTCTTCCAATGGCTAAACACCCTCATTCTTAAAATTTCTATCCAATCTATGGTCTTAATTGGGCTAATATCAAATTCCTGAGAAATGGATACCCACACACTATCTATTGAGATAAGGAAGACTTGTTTTTACTATAAATGTCACTACAGGTATCTTGTAGGTAATAAGGGAACCTTATAACCTTTCTTTTAGACAAAGAACATAAATTAACCCTCTGAGTACCAAACTGCAAAGATTTTCCAAAGCTCTATCTATGCAGAGCTCTTTCTGGTTTATCAGCATCCCTCTGTTTCAAAGCCCATTTGAACACTACTGAATGTCTTAGCCTTCGAGACATTACCCACAAGAACTCTGAGTTCTGATCTTCTTATGCACATTTCTTGCCTTGCTCCACATGAAGATGAGAGTTTTTCCTCTCAGTTACTAAAGCAGCCTTTGAAAATTGAATCTGAGTGTTTCACATAATCCAAATCTGCCATTTTTAAATGGCCTTAAGCAATGCTGAGTTCAAGACAAGCTCAGTATCACACAGAACCAAGCCATGGGAGTGTATTGTCATGCATTTTTATATCAATACAGGATTGAACATGAAACATTTTTATCATCATGAGTAGAAATTCCAATGGCTCATTTCCAGATTTAGGATTTTCTACTCTTTCACAAGAGGGCATTTAGAGAAATAAAAATGGATTTCCTAGTAAAGTTGACATGAAGACACTGATTTAACTCTGAAGAGCCTTTCCTGCTAAAGCTCTGACAAGATCTGCCATGGCCTCTTGAACCATGCCCTTGAACTTGATGCCCTGCCCTCTTGAACCTGATAAATATAACTGCCTACATATAGAGTGCACACATTTTTAGCACACATGTGGCATGTGTAACCATACACCAGTTTGCTCACTGCAGTGGGGGTGGCATTTCCTTGCTAACATTTTACTGATGGTAGTCAGTCCTATTCTGATAACACAAAGTTAAGAAGTTAAGAGGAAAGAAATTCCCCAACTGCCCTTCAAAACACCTTAGTATCTCTTCCTATTTAAGTAGTTTACACTTAAGAAAAAATTTAAAAGGAAATAACAGATATAGGTATCAAAATGTGGTAACAGTCTAGGTCACAAGAACCCTCTGGAGATATTCCTCCCAACCTTCACCTGAAAGCAGGAGATGGGGATAGCCTGGATAGGCTGAGGTTATCCAGGGCCCTGTCAAGGCAAGTCCTAAATACCTCCAAGCAAGTGAAATCCGACCTCTTCTCTGGACAAGCTTCTCTAATGTTTTGCTCTTCTCATAGTGAAGAATTTTATTCCTATTTCCAGACTTCAGGATTTCCCCTAGAGGAATGTGTGCCCATAGAACTGTCATCACACATCCTTGTGAACATAGTGACAACCCTTTACATATGAAATACAGTTTTTAAATACACACAGTGTTCCAAGTTAAAAGGATTCACTTAAAATTTGAAAGAAATAAAATAAAAGGAGCAAGAGAGGAACATACACTTTTCTTACCCTCCTGCCCATACAGACACCACTATTAAAACAGTCATTTATTTCACCTCACTGTCTGAATCTATATGCATGTATTCTTGGGTTTTTTTCCTTTTTCTGATACTATCTAAGAGAAACGTGACATCAAGCTGCCTTCTTTATAAATCTGAATAATAAACACTTGCTTTGATATCAAGCAGAAATGGGCAAAGTCTGGCAATACTTTTTTTCCTGCTGATATTTTACCCAACATTCAATCCACAGGAAAAGTGTAATTTTTCCCACAGACGTCTACTGCCCTCTGTAGGATTATTTTAAATAAAATATTAGGAACAAAGTAGAAGAAAAAATAAAAAGAAAGCACATAAGCCTGTCACAGTACTGAATCACATCATCAACATGGTGGAGGTGGCTTATTAAATTGATAGCCTCTTACAGCTTCATAACTTCATTGATTTTATAGACTTGACACAACTATTAAGCAGAATATTCCCAGACAACACTATCAGACTTTCGGGACTGCAAAATGCAAACTGAGTGCCTGAAGAACAGTGAAGACAGTGAGTACACGAGGGTGTTCAGAGCCAGTCAGAAATTCCCACCATTTTGCAGAACTGGAGGCTGCTTTCAGAGCAGGTCTCAAGAGACTCTCCACTGTGTGCAAGCCAAACACTGACATAAACTCACGAGAAAACCTACTGCCTCAAAGTCTTCACTGAAGTTGTGTGTTCCAATGGATTTAAGTTTCATTCTTGACACTACCTAGGACGTAATTCTGCACCGCCTTGCCATGGATAAAAAGTAGATTTATGTATTCTAAATTGCATCTGCAGATCAAATTTTGGCTATATTTTATCTGGTGATCCTGTTGGACAATTAGAAGGACAGGGTAATGATGTGGGGCTTTAAGGAAACTACTAACTGCACACAGGCACAGAAATGTAATGTTCATTTGCCTCTCTACATTCCTTAGAAAATTTTTTGGTAATTTAGATGAGTTCAGTAGTGACCATGGCAAGTGTCTGATGCCTTCCATGCCAGAGTAGACCTGTGGTGCTCAAGGATATTAAAGCACAAGGAAGTAAACCAAAGCTATTCCTACATAAGCATGGGCTAAGTAATTCTGATACTTCAGAGGAGAACTAAAACGCTCCAGTTTTATGGAAGGACTAGGATGACATAAAAAACCCCCAAACCCACAAGCTTAAGTGCTTATTTCCCCATAAAACAAAAATGCAATTAAGACTTTAATGGCATTTTTCTTTAAAAAAAGCCTGCAACACCAACTACACACATAAAAATACCCTGTCTGGAACGTACCTGCAATTATAAATGGCTAATCACTGTGACAATAAATAAAAAAAACATACTACAGTGTGTTAGCATTTTATGATGCGAGGCATGAGGGTCCTGAAATCTCTGTGAGTTTGGGAAAATTCCCTACAAAAGGGGAATTCTGCATATAAACTGAGGCTCTAACTCCAGACAGCAAGTTACATCCATCAGGCCCTAACCTCAAAGAAGGTGCCTATAGGACTGAAGGATCTGAGTGATCCTTACTAGAGAAGCCTTTTCTCTATATATTGAAAGTGGTGTCAGACAACATGTGGAGACTGAGAAAAAAAACCAAAACCTGAGGAGACCAGATCAGCTGTGGGGAAGAGAAGATTTACATCTCTTTACAGGCTCCTTGGCTAAGAGCACGTGTGCAGCTCACATCAAACACATGCATCTCACATCCAAGAATCTCTTATTTTCCTGCAATGGTGCAATCATTTTTGATATCACACAAATCCTTTCCCCAAGATTTCCAGAAAATCAGTGCTCTCATCAGTAACTGATTTACAGAATCTTTCTAAAAATCTAGGTTATTTATTTCCCAGTAGCTGGCTGCTCTTCCATGCTCCATTTGCTGTCCTTTTCCTTTCTGATGCATTCTGTTTGAATTAATGCACTTTCATTGCCACAAGACACAGACAATTGACTAACAAGACAATTTGCATTTGGAGGGAAAGGCTACAGATGAATAAAAGCTAAAAATTATAACCTACTATTTGTAAGACATGATTCAAACATTCAAACACTGAAGGCCACCTTCTAGCACAAGGTGATGAATCATGCCAAAAGAGGCTGATTTTTTATTTCTCCCATTTCCTTCCTCAAAAAACACACAACAGAGCAGGTAGTGGGTAAAGAGATGAAAACTTACCAAGCCTGGCACACAGCACAATCATGTAAGTCTCATTTTCTTAGGCAAAACACAGGATATGGGTCAGAAAAGCTGAATTGTCTTAGCACTTTGACAATAAGCTTTGCCTGGCAATGTTACAATTAACTTCAAAATAAGCCAAAAATTTGTCAGACCAATTGCTTTTGTTTCTCATGGATGCAGACCAACTTCATGTCATGATTATACTTGTAAGAAAAGTTCAAGTTCAACTTTACATAAGCCTTTTTTTTTTATTTAAAGACCGTAATTTATGACTGGAAATTTTGACCAGAGCAAAATTCTGAGTAGTTAATGCAACTTATGTAGATTGTCAGCCTAAGAACCAGCCTCGTTTCCTTTAGTCATTTGTAATATTTGTAGGAAGCAGTACATCTCATGTGCTTCTTCAGCAACCAGTTTATCTTTCTCAGGAGATGAATTACAGTGAGGAATGAGGGTTCCCAGAACTGACTGTCTAAAAGCAGCTGATATTTAAGTTAGTTGACAAATTATTATTATTTCTCTGTGTGCAAAAAGACTTTTTTCTTTCTTTTTCTTTTTTGAAGACTAAAACCAGTACTTTGATTTCCTTATTTAGTAATCTTGGTAAACTGAAAAAAAGCTAAAATAGATGGAAGTCCTCTCCTCCATGCAGCATAACATCACACAACCCATATGGAGTAGGGATCATGCAGCCAACCAACCCAGGACAAGACAAATCCCACCCCATCTCTCCCCAGACCAGTGCTTATGGGACACAAGCAGAAAAATATTCACAAAAAGGCCAAAGAAAGAGACTGGGGAGATATTACAGAGGAAAACAAGGTTTCTACTGCTCACACTAAAACCTGTTAGCTTGTTCTTTGAACTGAAAGCCAGACCTAATTCAGATTTAGAGACAACTATTACATGCTGATGTAATAGATAAATCATTAATGTTTCCACACTGTACCTTCTAGAAGAGTACATGGATTTACTAAAGTAGACTATCGCTAAATTATTAGCTTATTATGCCGATACATTAATCTGTAATATAATTATAATAATTATATTATACAGAGGTGAATTTCATTTTTCTGCTATACAAAATCTGATCAGAATGTTTCAGAATGTCCCTGAAGGATGCTGAGGATCCCTAACTTTTTTGGGGAAACATTCCAAAACCTACTGACATGCAGTCCTAGGACAACAATTTCTAGAGAAGGAAGACCAGAGTTTCCTGGAAAGAAGCAAGCATGAGAACCACAGAGAAGCTGACCCAGACCAGTGCTTTCCCCAGGAGCAAAATGCTCATTGCAGTTATCAGAACTTGAGGAGACTTGAGCCTGAAGGTTGGGACTGTCAAGTCACTGCAAGGAGCCTGTGCTGAAGCCCAGTGCTGGCCCCTCTTTGTCAGCAGAATGACTTTAGGGATGTGGAATTTGCTGCCAGCCCACGCTGACAATCTGAGCGTGCCAGATTGGAGAGATGTGCTCAGTTCTCACCAGCCACAGCCCCCAGCCCCACTCAGAGCTACAAACTCAAGCTAATGAATGCTGTCAGTTTACTAAACTAGTGAATGGACACAAAGTCAGTAAATGTCATTCAAAAAGCTCTGCTTCACACACAGCATGGCTCTGAGTGTTCCTGATGCACTGCCACAGACATCATTTCACTGCAATGTTTATAAAACATAATATGTTCCTGCCTTCAAACACAACACTAGATGATTCCTGAAATTACATTGAAATTGTGTAATTTTGTGTCTTATAGGATCTTCCAAAATAGTGATGGAAATGAAAGCAAATGGTACTATTTATCATATAAAAACTTTGCAGAAATCTTTAGTGGTCATTTTTCATTCTTGTCAAGCTACTCATCAAAATGCCTTATTTTATGATTAATTCATTCCCCCTTATCTGTGGTTGAAGCAAAATGAAAAACACGGTTCATCAGTGCCAGGACTTTTTAAAGTTATTTTTTGGATGTACCTTCAGGCCAGCAAGTCACAACTTCAGATACATTAAAGGAGGACCACACTTTTTTCAAGAAGTGGCAGCTGGCTCTTGGATTGTGGACGTCATGTTTACAGCACACAACTTCTGGAGATAAACCGAAAATCCAATTTCCACCGAATGAAGCCGCTGTTAAGAAAAATCCAACTTCTTAAGTGCTCACCTTTGTCATTGGTGCTGGTTGGGGCTGGAGGGAGAAGTCCAGGCTTAGATTTGTCGTAGTTGTTGAAGCTCTGGCTGCGCCGGTTGTTGGCACTGATGGAACCACGAGCCTTGGCCTCGCTGCCCGCAGCGGACACCCTCGTGGTGGGACCTGGCAGTCTGGTGGGAGAATTTACAGCGTGTTCAAACACAGCCAAAAAACCACTCTGGGCAAGAAACTACGGGACACCATGCATAAGCTGAAAATAAAAGGGTCAACAGCACAAGTAAAGGCTCAAAAGGGTTTTTCTACTTCCGTAAGAGCAAATCAATGGATCGTCTTATGTGAAAAGTGTATGTCAAACAAGTTACAGTCTGAACTGCTTTACACCAGAAAAAAACCCTGAGTCAAAATTAACAGCCACCTGCCATAAGTCTGGTGAATCAGAAGTAGTTGCAGGTAAATTCAGTGGAGCAATACCACCAGCAAAAGGTTAAGACTAAGTGAGGCACTACTGTTCTTAAACCAGACTGCCAGACACTTCATCACATGCTGGCCACGTAAGGGCTACCCTTATTTCAGAAATAACAATAAGATGGAACTTGGCTGCCTTTTCCTTTGTAGAGAAGCACATCACATCTCTGCCCTGACAGCAACAAAGCTCAACAGCCAAGCCTAGCAAAACTTTAACTTGGTTTAATTATTTGAGCCTCTATAAATCACACAAAACTTCAGTACCCTGTCCTATAGTAACCACATTATTATTGAGCTGCTATAAGCCTGGCATCTGTCTGGGCATCTGTCTCTTCCAGCATTTTCTTACCATATTTCTTACCATAGCCTGTATTTACCAGCTTTAGCTAATTAACTAGGAAAAAATAATGTAGTTATTCTGGAGTAAATATACCAGCTTTTATGCTTTTCAGGCAAAAAGGAAGGTAGAAGACTTCTCTAAAAAGCCCAGCAGAATCAGGAAAGCCACTGTCATCACATCTCAGAACACTTCAAAGCCAACATTTTCAAAGAGAACCTTTTAAAAGCTTCTTTATATAAAATACAAAAATCTATTTAAATAACTTGTGACAGTAATAAGGTAAAAGGAAGAAGTCCCAGTTGTCAAAAAGAGTGAGGACGCAGTTGACCAAATCACCATTGTGCCTCTGGAAGAAGGAAGAGAAGCCAGGAAGGAACCTGGCAGTGTTTCCTAAATAAACTGATTTATCCAAGACTAGTGAACAAATAGAAAATATTAAAAGAAACATGAAGAAAAAGCGAAAATGTCAGCAGCTGCATGCACATGCTTTCAAAGCTCAAAAGAGTTTAAGGCATGAAGGCATCATTCAAATACAAACCCAAAAATTCATTTACAAGCTCAAACCACCACAGATTCAGCACAGCACATCATGGTTCTGAGGTTGACTTTTAGACCAGTCTCTCAAATTATCCAGCTTTTTCCAGCACTGGAGGGTGCTAAAAACTTGTCCATACTCATCACTGCAGCAAAGGGTCCATGAGAAAACCCCAGAGAGGCTTCATCCACAGGGGAAGAAGCTGAGGGCAACCAGTGGCAAATAGAACTTTTTGAGAAAGGCACCAGGACAAGGAAGTTGATTTTGTTTGGCAGCAAATAAGCTAGGTTTTCTACAAGGTACCTCAGCCCAAAGCTGCCACCCAGTTTTGAAACACTGAGTATGAGGCACCCACCCCAGGATGGCTCCAAGGGTCCCAGTATGGGAGGGGACTTTTCAGCATTGGGAAGGGACAATCTTCCTGTACTGATGGATAAGAAAAGGCTCCCCACACATATCCACACAGGTTTTGCAAAGCTGTCATATTTTAAAGTAAACAAAGCTCCTCAAACCATGGGACCACTTAAGAAGTGACAAGTTTTCCATTTGAGTCAGTATTGTCACTGCCAATAAAAACACACCAAGAACAAAATCCCTATGTGCTAAAAGCACTCTTGAAGATATTCTTTCTCTTGGATATTTTTTCCCCATTGTAGTTGAACTAAGTGGTTTAAAGCCCCTGCTTTTAGTATTAGGTCAAGATACATCACAGCAGTGCCTGTGAAATCTAAGGACAAAAATCAGCTTCAGGGAGACACTTCTGGGTTCTTGCTATTTAGAGAGAAGGTACTGAGCTTGGAGAACACTCTCTTTTACTACTCAGCACCTCTGTTAAGCAAATACGAGCTGTCAAGCCACAATTATGATCAAGGAAGAACATGAAAAGGAAATGTGGAACTTTTTAATAGGGATTATTCTGCAGAGATTCACTGGCAGCATATAAGAAATAAGATGTGGGAAATAAATCTAAATTATACAGCAGAAAAAACAATCTATACAAACCAAATAAAGATCATAAGCTATAGTTCACAAGCTTAGCAAAAACGGAACGGTATAATTTACCAATTAAAACTATATTCCAGTCAAACATTTAAATAACGAGATTATTAACCAGATTAATAACTACAGCAAGCCTTACGATCACTGAGATGAGATGGACAGATGAGCTGGCATGCAAGTCATGCTGGGATCAGGGGAAAAATGGGACTGAAATACCCATGGCTCACTTCCAGGCCCTGAGCTGGGAGCACTGGGGAGAGCAGGGGCTCTGATGAGCAAGAGCCACCCAGGGCTGTGGGGCTCACATCATGCAGCTGATCCTCTCCTCACTAGCTGAGACACTGGCCTGGTGCAGCTCAGATGGGCCATGGAACTGGATGATCTTTAAGGTCACTTCCAGCCCAAAACATTCTATGACTCTATGATTTCAATAATGCAGATCAAAATATAATTAATACAGTGGGGCGAGAACTCCCAGAACCATGTTTTGTTCTCAAAAGCAAAAGCTCCTAAGAACAAGAAAATCAAATTATCTCCTTGAGGGCCCAGATGCATTCCATACCTCAAAAAAAAAAAAGGAGAAAAAAATTAAATCCATCTAAAATTTCCCATTTCAGGCGTTTGTAACGGCCTAGTTACAAACTGTTTTCGACAGGAACCCTAAACATGCACGCAGAAATATTGCCAAAGGATTATTCATGCTTTGCAGAAGATGAAGAAATGCTAACCTAGAAGACCTTTTCTGACCAAGAGTGAATCGGATGATTTTGCTTTGAGATGAGTCCCTGGGAGATGCACTGTGACAGGAAAGAAAAAGCGGAAGAGAACATTGAACAAAGAAACGGTTTTTTGGGTTTTTTAAAAAGCCACTGAACTTAGTACCTGGTCTTAGGGAGAAAAGGGTGATTTATGAATTTCACAGGAATATATAAAGCTCCTTGCCCAAGTATGACTTCAGGTCAAAACAACTACAGTCTGAAATTAATTAATTTTGACAGAGTTATGAACATGCAAATCTGCATGCAACCCCCAAATCTATTCCTCTTTTCCTTCTCACTCCTTTATTATATATACTTTCTGTAGAATCTGAGCAATTTGACTTTAGTACATACTAAGAAAACATGACATTAAAGATCTTCAGGATATACGTATTTTCCAATTATTTGAAACTCAGCCCAATCTACACAATGGTCTGAAAACAGCAAAAGAGTGTTCAGCATCTCTGCATGTCTGACATCTTCAAAAGCATCTTTATTTTACAGTAATTATTTCCTGTTTATGCATGCTGTAGGAACACTACTTTTTCAATTATACAAACCTATTGTTTACACCCAAATGAGCATAATTTGTGAAGAAAGACATAAAAGCCAAACCCAAATAACCTCTGAGTAGTCTCACTTGGAAGGCTTCAGTTAAATTGTTTAAATCCCTCATAAGGCAGCACTTAAGCCAGCGTTCACCTCAAGGTGTGTTAACACAAACAAGCCCCAATGTGAGATATGTAAAAATCAAAAGCCTTCATACTTTAGTAATTGTGCAAATATGATTTCTGCTTTTAATTCTGCTTCTTATTCCCACTAAACCCTCCCTGTTTTAGCAGTGCAGGGTCAGACAAGAAGAAGACTGCACATGCATTTACTGTGGTACTGCCTCAGAAAACTGCTTTTATTCCAACCTGGGCAGAGCACTCCTAGCATTAAAGACATTCAAGGAACAAAACCCCTTTCTAGTCATCTGTACTCTATCTGGGAGTGTCAACAAACACTAACTTGGGAGTGTCAACAAACACTAACTATGAAAATTATTTTTCATGCAAAGCAAGCAACATATTCTTTTTGACCAAAAAGTCTAGATTCAATTTTGATTGCCACCAGGCATTCTGAGCTCTGTTTCTTTTACCACTGCCAGAGTAACCCTTCCCCACAGTGGAAGGTGACCCTTCCATTTCTTAGTGAAGACTGATACTCTTGTAACCTGAGAACTGAAGTCAGTTTTCATATGCCTGAAGTGTATGTTTTGTAAGGGTAACAATGTGCATGCTTTGTGAGTAGAAAGAAGCAAAAGGAATAGTGAGAAAAACATCTTTTTCCAATCCTGTGGTTACTTGATCAAGCAGGGATGTTACATCCATTGGGCTGCACATTTCCAGCACTGAGAACATATTTAAACACACGTGTTTTGATTTCCAAAGGCCTGAAGTCAATTGCTACCCAGCATTCCATTCCCAACACATTTCGTTCTAGAGCAGCACTAAAGAAAGGAGTTTCTTTGGCTTTTTAAGACCTGCAATGAGAAGCAAAAAAAAAAAAAAAAAAAAAAAAAAAGAGATAAATAACGAAAAAACCCCCCAACTTTGAGGAGATTTCCCCACCTGGACTGCATTTCTGATTGTGCTTTGAACTGATGCTGCCCAGCTTGTGGGGGCTGTTGGCACGGAGTCTGGAGCGGGGCTGGCACCTGCTGCTGGGGCAGCCCCAGCTGGCACTGGGATGGAGGCCCTGCTTGCTGGGATGGATGGTGCTGGGGCTGCTGCTGCTGCTGCTGCTTGTACCGAGACAGGCTGAAGAAGAGGCCCAGGATGGCCTTTAGATTCCCATTCCTGATTTCTGTAAGGCAAAGTTGAGAAGTCAGCCATCAATGGGTGTTCTCTCTCTGACAGTGCCCGGGTCAGCCACTGCACCCCCAGAACACTGTCTGAACTGAGCTCCTTTGGGATATCCTTTAGGATAAGTTTCTTTCTGCACATCTAATTGGCATTACAGTTGATTGCCAGTGAGCACCAATGACAAATAAATAACTAATCTCTCCCCTGCGGTGACTGAGCAATATCTCACATTTCCACTGCAGTCTGTGTTAATGCCACTGTGCTGAAAAAGCAAGTCCCTATAAACCTTTCCCCTAAACTAACATAGCTAAAACCCCCAAAACAGAACTTCCACAGTAACAATTGTATTAAGGACAGTGCACTGTAAATGATTTCTCAGTCCTAAACTTGCACAAGGATGAAATTACTCCATTCTCACACATATTTCTGGAATATCAGAATAATCATTTCCACTAAGAAAATTTGATGCAAGTTTTGCACCAGAAAATAGTTATTCAGTGACATAATTGTATTCAAATAGACAATTACCAGCTTTGATACTATCACAAGCTGATAAGGGAAGGGCACCCAATGTACCTAAAGATAGCTTGACAGTCAAGCTATAAAAATATAAACTTTTCAATTCCTGAATGTCATCCTGCTCTTCTATGCAATATCAAATGCAAAAAGAGTAAAAGCAAACAAATACAAAGATTAAGAAGTGTATCAGACCATGCACTGTATCATAATTAATACACCAGAGGGCAAATTCTTTCTTGAAGACAACCTTAATGTGCTGTGACTTAATTATTTAGCATGTTTAATTTCCTAAATTAAAAAAGCTACATCAAACATCTGAACTTTTGTGTTGTACAGATAATTTGAACTAAAAGCTGACTGTTCCCCTATGAGAAAGAAAGAAGAAAAGGACATGTGGCAAGACAGTGGCCAAGCACAAAGGCAAGAACCAGAATTTTCATTTATTTCCAGTTCTGGCTGAAAGGTTGCTCTGAGTTTGTGATGGGCCTCACCCCTTCCTTTACTCCCTCTCCCAGCCACATTTCTGCTCACATTGCTCCTCTTTGCTGTATAAACAAGCTTCTGCTCCTAATCCTAAGCACTTCACCCAGCAGATCCAAGGCTCAAGATTTAAAGCTGTTGTTTCCCATTCTGTACCAGTTTCCAGCTTTGGTCTCCTTGTCTACCTGCACCTCAGTCTGCTTTCCCTTCCCAGCCACTGATATAATTTACTTTCTTTCTGAAATTTGTCTCAACCCATGCCCATGTCTTCAGAGAATATTAGCCCTTCTCTAAGTGGCCCTGGTAGCCACCAAGACCCAGGATATTCCTTTCCTCTCACACTTCTTGACTCAGTTTCCTTAGTCATTTTTTCCTCCCTGCAGCCTGGCCCCTCCATCAGTGCTCTCTCCTTCCACTGGCACCCCATTACCTTGTTTACAGGATTATCATTCCCAGGGCCCTTCTGCAGCCATTTTCGTTCTTCTTTTGTTTTCTTGGCCAATTTCAGTCTCTTCCTGAACAGTGGGGTCCCAGTTAACCCTGCCTGTTCCCCCTTTTCCCAGCCCACTCCTGCTCCCAAGCAGTGCCATGCACAAACCCAGCCTTCTCTCACTGCACCAGGCAGGTTCCTTCTCTGATCTGCAGGTTCCCTTCAATAACCTGTGTTCAGCTTGGGAGGACAGGGATGGAAGTAGAACAGACACAAAATACAGCAGAACGCAGTAAAAAGGATTTCCTTATCTCCTGTAAAGAACTCAAATTACTCACGGGAACTGTAAGGAAAGGAGCATTTACTCACAGGTTGAAGCATAACTAAACAGATCCAGAGGCACTGGGAAGCTTAACTACACAAATACAGGCCAGAAGATAAAAGAAATTACCATGGGCCTGCTTGTTTAAATTTAGCAAAGCTATATGCAACTGGAAACTGATTTCTATGTGAAGTGAGAGGCAATTAAAACAATAACCCACATACGACCTGTTGCTTTCTATGGCCATTCAGTTTTCTTCAGTTTTCTGCTGAATTTATCAGAAGAGCAACCTACTTGTGACCAAATAATCAAAAGAAGAACACTTGTAATGAGTTAAAGCAGTCTCTTTCCCTCTGGATTTGAAACAAAGCATTTTAAATCAGACTGTCAGAGGTACCTCTGTTTCTTTTATCTTAAAAACTGAGGTAATTCTGGCAGTTCTACCCTGCCCTTCATACAAAAGGGAGTACTTCAGAGAGCACTTCAGCCTCACTGCACTCTGCACATCACCAGAGTCTCAAATGCTTCCTGCTTCAAGTCCTCTCCAGCCTGTGGCCAGCTCCAGTATCATATTGACTTAGATAAGGACAAGGATGTCACCCACCCATTCTAAATGTGGAGCCAAAAACTACGGTCCTGGATACTGGAAACAAACACTCCAGGCACTTGAGAGGAAACTGGAAATTGGTTTTCATAGGAAACCCCACAAATCCACTCTTTGGAGATTTCCACCCTGGGATATCTCCATTGGTGCTTGCTTCTCCTACATCACTGTTCCATGATGTGCTCAGCTGATCTCATCTGTTATCCAAAAGATGTGCAGCTGCTTATCTGTGACATCAATTTGTTTCTACTGCACATTTCTGTCCTCCAATATCTTCAATATCTTGAGAGCAAGGACATATTGTGTGAAGGAAAGCAAGCTTTGCTGGGAAGCTGCAATTCCAGGAGTCTAAAACAAGTCTATGAGCATGGGTATGGAAAGACAGTTCAAAGAATGAACAATAAAAATTTGCAGCAAGAAGTGAAGTTTCCAGCTCTCTGTAGTTTTCTTTAGTAACCACAAATGGGGATTTTAGATTTTTAAGAATCTTTGATAAGGGGATGCCTTTTTGCCTCCATGTTTCTGGGAAAGGGAAGCCTCTAGCACAGCACGGTCATCATCAGTGATTGCAGATCCTCAGCATCTTCACTGCACACATCCATCAAAATAGACTCTGTGTAAGTGGCACACACATATCAAAGTAGGACTTTTCAACACTGGAAGGATATGACACATGCAGTCCCAAATTATTTCAACATTTAGGAGTCATCCAAATTCCAGTTTTGAACCATTAACTTCCCTCCACACTGAAGCTGCACTGTTGAAAAATACGTGCTCTTAACAAACCCAGGAGACTTCAGTGATTATTCCCGTTTGGAAGCAATCACAACCTTTTCCTTCCTCCCAGATGAGGATCTGCCAGTGAAGTAAATAAAGTTATTTGCAGTTGACCTAGCAGGTCTTGGCAACTTGCACAGAAACACTGGCTTGTTTGGTAACAACATTCCTCACTTTAAATGATTCTGTGTTCCTCAACACAGTGCCGGAGCAACTAGAAAGAGAAATTTACTTTACTGTTGCATTCAAGTCTTTTAACTTATTTTATAAAAATATATTCGTTCCCTCCCCCTCTCTAGTTGTTCTCACTTTCTTCCTTCAATGTTAGTGGTGGAGCCAGTAAATGCTCTCATTTATATGCTGGCAGCAAACATTACTGGTCCCTTCTTAGCTTTCATGTGATTTAATACACTAATTCCTAGATAGTGTAAAAGAAAGGCAGAAATCCCAAATCAGCAGAGCCATGGGAAGCACATGTATCCTGCTGGGCCTGACTTGTGACTTGGCAGGAGAGCCATGAGCATTAATCATGCTGTCCCTTCCCCAGTGTGAGCAACACCACGCTGCCAACTCTGTACACCCAGGCAGTTTTCTCATCACTGACCTGCTATTTCACTTCGATTTTACCTTCTATCGAGACAGGTAAATAATGTGAAATGGATTTTTACGATATTTCCATGCTAAGGTCAAAATTGGCTTTTACAATCGACTCAGCTGCATTTTCTTTTTAATCATTTCCTGGCAAGCTAATTTTCTGCTGTTTGAAGTTTTAGCTCATGCTTTCTTTTCTTGACATGAGAATCCTTGTGATTGTAACTGAGCAATTGAGGCGTATAATGCTGGCAGCCTCAGGTGGGCCATAGTAAAGCTTCTCTTTGGAGGAAAATATTTGTTATTGCTGTTCTAATGCAGCCTAAGAATACACCTAAAATTCAGCCTCCTCTTCTCCTGGCTGTGGTGTATTCAGGTTAGAACAAGGCATACTAAATATCTGCTATTGTGCTGCAGCCTCCTCCTCCAAACTAAGTTTGTGAAGAGAGTCAGTCATCAAATGTAACTTTGAAGTCTCACCTGATGCCACACATTCAATTATTTGTTCTGTAAAGCACTGATGGAGATGTCATATCATTTATTCAGCTACTGAACCCAATTGCTTTTCCAGCATATTTAAATGAAAGTACAAGTGAAAGCTGGTGCTGAGGATGACAGAAATCTGTTTGATCTCTTAATAAGATAATGGCTAAACAGCTTCTGAGCCAACAGGTACCACACATCCTGGCATAAAGGAATACAATAAACCTAGTTTGGTTTCAGAAAAATTCTGATGGTCTTCAAAAGCAGAGTGATTAATTAGAGGTCAAAATGTTGTCTTTTTTTTTTTTTTCCCCCCCTCAAAACATTTAGATTTGATTGTTTTGTGCACTTGGAAACAAGAAAAATCTTTAAAGTGAGAAGAAAGGAGGATGGTTGTTCAGGTAAGAGAATAACTGAAGAACAAGGAAATAAATTTTTCTCTGAAAAGGAAAACAATTTACAGCAGTTCACTTTTATCTGTAAAATATACACTGATCAATGTGCAAATTATAGAATTGAGATAAGAAATTTCTGAACAGAAAGTAGTAAAGAACTCACTGAATTCTAATTTGGTCACATTAATTATTTTTACAAGTCAGCTGTGTAGAAATTAGACACATTTTATCTACCTTTCACACTGAGATGGAGAGAAAATAAGTAAAGACCGTCAGAAGTTTAAATTGACCTTATTAATCTTCCATTACACTCTATGTTCCAGCTGAAATCACAGGTAGTAATTCAGGTTCCTCATTTAACAGGAAATCTTAAACAACCAATGGACTCACCTTCTGCTGACAGCCCCTGGATGTTAATCCCCTTAGCAGCCAAGAAACTCAGGCATGCATCTATGTTTTCAATCTGCTCAAGAACAAACAAAACAAACAGGAAAAAAGGAGACACAAAAAGAAAATGCATTGTAATAATTATTTACTTCCATCTACCGCCAGCCACCCTTGAGCGCACTCGCTCTTTGCATCCCAAAGCAAGTCCCTTTGCTCATGATGTGGAAACCATAGCGTGAAACCCTCTCAGTTACTGAGGTCCTAAATGGATTATTCCATTGATTATAAACTGGTTATTGCATGGGTCAGGGCTTTCTGTTATTTGCATTTGCATGAAGCAGGCAAGCTCGAGCCCCAGTCACAACAGGCGGGCACTGCATTTCCCACTGGAGCGTCAGGGATGTTCCCCCAGGATTCGTAACCTACAGCGAGTGTAACAAACATGAAACCGAAAATAAACATGGAGGCCATTTGTTTGAGAAGGCAGATTGCCACTTGCTCCCGAGCTGACAGCTGGCAGAAGTTTCCAGCCACAGCAAGAGCAGAATATAAAAGCCGTAACTGGAAACCCCGGCCGGAATGCGCGACGCGTTCCTTCCCGGCATTCCCCACGTGTCAGGAACACCAGGCCACTCTGGTCACTGTCCTGCCCCTCAGACACGGGACAGTGGCAACAACTTTCATGGCATAAAATCCATTTTCACAGGTAGGGACTTGTGCACAACAAGTCTGGCTGTCAGCTGCTCTGCATAACTGGAGTTGCTATACAGGCTGGACTCAAAGTCTACCGAAGGAAGCGAACTCCAGAGAGGCTGGATGAGTCAGGAATCATTTCCACTCTATCTCAACATTACAGTAAGAATCTTGCAGAAGCTTCACACCTGATTTCCCACCAAGCTCCCACTGGAACTCTGCTGTCATAACCAGAAGATGCAGAGAGGTGCCAGCTCCCAGAACTTCCATGCAAAAGTCTATGCTTGGACACCTCGAGGGGCTACAAAGAACATTTTAGGAAATACCATGTTTTGTGTGTGGTTACACAAAAAACTCCTGGATGATACTGTTGAGAAATTTTTTTATTTAACTACGGTAATCAGAAAGTGATAAAGTAGAGTCTTTGTGTTTGAACATCTCTCAAACATTAATTTATTAATTCCTGAAACATTGCAATCAAACACTGCATCCACTAGAGAAGGAAAGAGACAGACACCAAGCCTCACATAACTACCTTTATTCTGTCAAGTGTGGAGACATCAAAAGGAAACATGAAAAATTCAGCTGCCCTGTCAGCTCCTGCCTGCCCTCAAAAAAATACACGAGTGAGAGCTAAGGCAGCATTTTAGACCCTGAGCTCCCAACACCTGACCTGAACTCCCTGTCCTTCTCAAAGGAATAAAAAAGTACCAGGGAAGCTGCCAGGCAACCTCCCACATGGATTTCTCTCAGGGTACATTAATTTATTGTCTATAACTATAACATTAAAAACATTTTCTCCTATCACAGGGAGGGTGTTAAGTTATTGGCATTGCTGAACTGTGATTTCAACAATTAGAAACACTTTTATCAACCTCATTATACTTTGAGATATCATATAAAGTACACAAAGTATATAGTACACTTTGAGTAAATTATATACTCCAAAACCCAGAGTGGTACCAAAGAATTTATTTCCTGTACTGCTCAGACCTTAGAGCTTGGAGCAGGGTGCAGTTCAAAGGTTCATTTATCCACAGTTAAATATGATCTAACAGTTAATTGACCCATTTCCTTCTTCAGTATTCAACAACCCTTTCAAGTTTCCAACACAGCTCTTTTATTGAGGTGATTTGGGACTTGGCTGGAAAACCAAAGTTCACCTTTTCAAGAATAAACACCACATAAAAGGATCAATCCATTCCCAGTACCTGCACTTAGCAAGCTGCATCATTCCAAGAACATTTCCAGACTTGCACAGCTGTGGGTAGATGTCTCCTCTCCAAATAAGCAGGTTAGTGACTAAAGATAAGCAATATCTCACCCCCACTCCAGATCTGCAGAACCTCTCTCAGTCCTGCTCTGCTTGCTTCTCTTCCCAGGCTCCTCATCTTTGCATAAAATCTCTTTTAGTTTTAGTTTTAGTCTTCTAGTTTAGTTTAAGATTTACATCTGGGTCATGAGTTCCTCATCCATATTCTCATTCTTGGTATTACTGAGCAACCTTTGCTGATCTAATCCTAATCTCATCCTATTCAGATTCAGGGAGTCCCCTTTAAAATCACTCCATTTCTCCTATGGGATAACTCCCTAGTTTTTCTGAGCACTGTAGCCACTGAATTAAGATGAATCACTCCCATCCTCAGACTGATGGGTGACTCTCCATCACAGGTCTGTAATTGGACCACAAATTGAGCAACCTGGAACCTCACTGCCATACAAAAGGTATGATGAAAAAAATGGGAATAACAGGGATGTGCAAAAGTACACCCTTTACATTCAGAAAATGAAGACCTAGGATAAGGTCCTGTGGGGATGTACAGCACTGCACACACGAGGAATTCCCTAAAAGGATAAAACTGAAAGATGTAAAGGTATCAATGACTCTGCCAAGATTTACACAGTATATGTGATATTAACAACATTACATGGCAGCATGGCAGGAATGTGAGGAACTGCTTGATTTTGAGGGAAAAATAGAGCTTGAAAAGGAAAAGAGGAGGAAATTAGAAAGAATCGAAGAAAGGACTACAGCTGAAATTATTTAAATTTAGTGTTGGTAAGAATTCAAGGTCCTTCCCACTCAACAGCTGGCCTGAGTCAAGAACCCTGATCTTGGCTGAATCAGTTTAATGCATCAGAAATCATGCAGCTTGTTTGAACCATGCAACATGTCATGAATTTCACTCATAAAAGCTCCAAGGAAGGATTCTGCCCCTGGCCCCTGCTGTATCAACTCTTAATAATATGAAAATACTGTTTTATGGAGAAAGATGCCTCCAATGCAGACAGGGCTGGAGATAGCAAGTTATGATAGTTAAACCATTTAGATGTGTGTAGGATAGAAGTGAAGTTTCTGGACAGATCTCAGCTAGATGGTAGGAAAAAATTCTTCCCTGTGAGGGTGGTGAGGCCCTGGCACAGAGCTGTGGCTGCCCCATCCCTGGAATTGCCCAAGGCCAGGTTGGACAGGGCTTGGAGCAACCTGGGATAGGGGAAAGTGAACCTGCCCATGGCAGGGAATTGGAACAAGATGGTCTTTAAAGTCCCTTCCAGCCCAAACCATTCTATAATTCCGAGCAAAACCCCCATTATTCTACATCCTGGTGACTTCCAACACAAAGTACAGTTGCCTCCTTGTAATTACAGCATTCAGCAGCAAATCATCACCCAGACTCCATGGGCCCTTTTTTTGCCAAGTCCACATATTGCTTAAACCCTTTAAGCAGATGTGAGAGGACTGGATTTGCCAAAGGGGAGTGGATATTTTCTGTTTCACTGTGAGCTACAATAGTTCTTTGGCTGACAATTCTGATGTCTCATTTGCTTTGTCAGCAACATTTAACATGGCAGAAGCAAAGCAGGAAAGATGGCAGCTCTCATTCCCTGCCTACCCAAAACAGGGGAAGGCTGTGCAAAAGAAGGAAAACCAAGCACAGCCACTCACAGTGATTACCTCACTCAGAAACATTACCAGGGGTATCACCACATTTAATTCAGGTGTAATCAACTGTCATCATGTGCTGGGTACTTACTCTGAAATGTCCCTAAATGCCAACCAAGGACTGCTGAGCCCACACCAGAGGGGCTGCCAGCCTCTGGGGTTCCTCCTCCTCCTTTCTTTTAATTAGGAGATTATGAGAAAAAAAACCCCAACAACCCTGTAAAATTAAATATCTGCTCAGACATAGCATATCAAGAGTCATCACTCCCATTCTCACATTCAGAGAAGGAAAAGCTACCTGAAAACTCCCTCTTAACATGAATAACCTGACAAGATGGGAGCAGAAGGCATCGTGGCTGAGTGTTGTACATGGAGAACTGTCCAAGACCAGATCATCACACCAGTCCTTGTGCTTGTCATACAGCAGCAATTTCAATTTCTATTCTTGCCACTGCTAGACAGAAAACATGCCCTGGCCTGTATGAGCAGAACAGGATATGCCAGAAACAAATAAAAAAAAACCCCAAACCCAAAAATATCCCCATCCTGTAGCCTGTAAATGGAGACCCACAGGTGGGCACTGATGTGTTGAACATTGACTACATGTGACAAAACCCTGAGTATGGACACTGCCTCCAGCCAAAGCTGTCTGTCCCACTCTGCCAAGTCAAACACACGAGGTAAAGGATAACCAGTGCTGCCCTTGGCACAGACACAGATGTTTCTCTCAAACAAAAACCAGAATTAAACTTGCTGTAGGTTCCTTCACTCACAAACCAGGGCAGGTTTCTCACATTGTGATGCAAGACCTCTGCTCCCAACTTTTACAATGATAAATTGGGAGTTTTGATGAGCTTATCCAGAAAACCCACTTCTTATATTGAAACCAGTGCTTTCCTTGTAACTTGTGGCTCAATGTTATGTGTAGTATATTAGTTTTCAAAAGAAAAAAGATTGAATTCATATGGAAGTTTTTAAGGCCTCATAAACCTTTATGTAATATTCTAGCAGACTTCACATACGGTGCAGAAACCAGGAAATAGCCTAACACAAGCTGTTTCTTAGGACAAAAATCTATTCCTTGTCTGTGTTTTTGAATAAGGCTTTTACCCTCATATTTTTATATCCTAAAGTTTAGAAAGAGCCTTAAAATCTTAATTCATTACATTGACAATCCTTAGAACCCTTGAGTTTTGGGGGAGGAAGGGCTCTCCATTCCAATAATATTTCATTTGTTATTTCCTAAACATGATTATATATCAAAAATACCAAAGCAGAACTGCAAATTCCATTTGTCCCAGAAGGATATAAATACTAATTCTTATTGCTCTGTTTAAAATAAATCTTCATTAGTAGTCAGCCTATTCAAAATGTATCTTCTTAAAAAGAAAATAATACATTCCTCCCAGTATTCATCTGCTGCTCCTGACTACTTGGATAAAAATGTCTCCCAAAATTAAGTTTCAGGATTTTGACAGAACTTGGTGGGTACCTTAGAAATAAAATAAAAGATGTCATGGAAGGGCAAATTAAGCTAATCCATATTCTGAAGCCAGATTGTGGCAGATACACCGACGGAAATAAAAATCTGGTCAACTATACATGAAGAGTTGACTCTTTTCTTAAAATTGCCTTACTTTGGGTTTTTAAAGACAAGGAGAGTTTGGGCTCTAGTGTAAGGCTGGAGAACCAGCCCAAGCCTCATCACATGCATCCTCTTCTCTTTGACCCTGGTACAACCTTTGCTATCCTGTGTTTCCAGCTCCTCCTGCAGAAATAATGGGACAAATATTCAACATTCACTCACAACATGCCCAGCGTGAATAGAAATGAGGGCAGTAAACCCCACAAGAGAAAACTGTGCTTCACACTGGCCAAAATTCCTAATGACAACAAAGAGCATCCAAGGGGCAAGCTTGTACTGTGAATGGATTCAGGCCATCCAGAGCAACTCCCAGGGCTTGCCAAAGCTGATCTGCTCAGGGAGAGACACATGGAGGGTTGTAGAAATGCTCCTGCTTTATTCAGCTTTTCAGGTTTCTTTCAGGTTGGTTTTTTTCAGGTTTATTTATTTAAAATGCAAACTTTCCCGTGGGGAAAAACAAAAGCAAAGAACAATTTCGCTGAAAATTATCCCTGGATATATTATTTTGGATGAGCTCTTCAGAACCAGATATTTGAAAAGTTAAAGTGGATAATTCGTGAATAATTTAAAATCTTGAGATGTTCTAAATTATGATTAAGCAACAACAAGCTCAACTTTGCAAAACAAGTATCAACAAAGAATCCTGCCTCTGGAGCATCATTAATTTAGGATATAGATGAAACTCTATTGACAATATTTTAGCACACACCACAGTAACTGTGTTTCTTGGCACTGAATCTCTGTTCATGTGTAACTGAGAAGAGGAAAAGGTGGGGAGAAGCCATGCCTGTGCTTAATAAACTCATAATGAGGACAGCAGTGACTCCCACAGATGCATTATTTCCACCTTCCCTGGCTGCTCATGGAGGACCCTTTTCTAACTGGGGCTCCCAGGCTGAAAATGATGTGCTGTGCAATTGGGAAAAGGGAGAATGGCTTTAAACTGAGAGAGAGCAGGTTTAATTGGACACGAGGAAGAAATTCTTCCCTGTGAGGGTGGGGAGGACCTGGCACAGGTTGCCCAGAGAAGTTGTGGCTGTTCCACCCCTGGAAGTGTCCAAGGCCAGGCTGGATGGGGCTTGGGGCCACCTGGGATGGTGGAAGGTGTCCCTGCCCATGGCAGGGGGTTTGGAACTAGGTGGTCTTTATGATCCCCTTCAACCCAAAGAATTTCATCATTCTATGATTCAATCTAAAATAACACCAATATCTAGCAAAGGTGGACTTCTTCCTAAAACATCCTTGAAATTTACATAAACCAGTCTTTTTCAGAGTGCATAAATGCTTAAAGGGAAGGACTGACACCAACACCACTCAGTGCACCAAGTGCTGGCTGCTCTCTGTCCCCAAACACCAGCTCAGATGTTAAAGGCTCTGTGTGTCATTAACTTGAACTTGCAGCAAGAATCCAGAACTTCATGAAACTTGTTCAGAAAGAACGTCCTGCAACGCAGTTGCTGACAGTTGTTCATTTCTAAAAAAGGTCCCAGGGAAGGGAGCTGTGGCCACAGCCTGTTCCCAGCACAGCACTCCCTCCCTGCTGGGCTCACAGGCATTCTTGTGTCTGCAGGCCTGGGGCTCTCAGCTTCACCTGTTCCCAAGGGATTTGTTCCAGGGGCACCAACACTTATGTGCCCCCTCCTTCCTTGCACCTGGATCCTGGATCACGACTCCTACTGAAATTCCCCTGCATAACTGCTCAGAACAAGTGCAATAACACTGCTTGTACATGTAAAAATAGCTCTGCAGAAAAGCCAGAAGAATAAAATGCTATAGATATGCACTACATTCAAGGAATAACTAATTAAAATAACCAGTGTCACACAATTACAGTGTATAAGCAATGGCTGAAAAGGAAAGATCTGTGACAAGACAGAAAGTTTATTTCTCTGGACTGTTTCATTCTTTGTAACAGCCACAATCTGTTTACACAGGTATTCCACAGTGAAGAGCTTATCAGTGCAAATCCTGTAAGAAGAAACACCCAGAGAAATAATGAGAAATAATTGAGAATAATACCAACAGCCCTAATTCTTATAGCACCAAGCTGAAGGAGAATAATAAATTAATTTTTACTTCCATCTGCCCTCAAATCAACCTAACTTTTTCTTCCTAGTTCTCATCCATGATTTCTCAGTTTTCCCCATTTATGCCAAGCATAGTAAGAAGTTGTATGTTTGCAAAGTATTGCATAAAAGGTATATTTATGTAATAATTTTACATCAGTAATGGTCATGGCAGAAAGTTATGTTAATGGTGCTTCTAGACTTTGGTGTAGGTGTAAATAGATAAGTGGAAGCTACAGACATGTCCATATACACATGTGGAATGACCCTGGACCCTCAATCCATTTGCTGTTTCATGTATTTAGCCCATACAGAGTGGGCAGAACCATAGGTATTCAAAATGCACTAATTCCATTTAATTGTGATGTAAATGATCAAATAGAATCTAATTCTGTCTTTACAGTGAAGCTTATACATTTAATTTTTTTCCATAAAAGTTGCTTTGTTGCTCTTTGTTGAACCTCACACTGTTTCAGAAACACGATGTACAAATTCTTGCATCACTGTAAAGGGTGAAGAATTGAGAGCATGAAGGGGACCATGAAGGTGATCAGTTATGGGACTGAAATAAGAGTGTCAGCAGGAATGTCTCCAAAGGCACCCTTACACACCCATCCAATGCAGGAGGCGCACACTGCCTTATCACCCATCCCTGCATGCAGACGAGTTCCGGACACAATACCCTCCAGAAATGAGACAAATCTCTGTTTTACGACACTGCCATGCCTGATGGCAGGGGGATGTACATATTGGTCTTCCCAGCTCTATTTATCCTGTTATTTTCTACGTAGGATGATGGGGGGGTCAGTGGAGGGCTTGTGGTTTTATTTAGACTGCAGGCTCTGCAGCACAGAAACCTCTGATCCAAGCACGCCTGTCTCACTATTACCATGCACACATGGTAAGCATGGCAGCATAACAACAGTCTGGGTATCTGGAGAAAAAAGAGAGACAGTAAAATCAATCTTATCTTGGAGCAAGACTCATATAAACTGAGGCTGAAGGATAGACAAGGACAAGCAACCTGACAGACCATCCCTGTAGTAAATCATTCTTGTCTACATCACAGCATGGGTTCATACACGACCAACAGAAACCCTGAGAGCTTAAAGAAAATTCTTCCAGCATTCCGGAACTTGCTGCTTGGCCGTGTCCCTGCACGGGCAGCCACAGAAGCTGAGCTGGTGTGTGTCACTGGCCAGGCTGGCACAGCACTGGGGGTGGATGCCTTCCCCCTTAGCTGACCTTCAGCTCTGGGGAACTGTACCACAGATCAGGGCCAGAAGACACCCATCTGTTACCACGGAAACATCAAACAGGATGAAATTTCCCAACATTTACAAGCTCCCCAGGCAAAGTGGGGCAAGGCTTAGATGATGGGAAAGTTCCCTTTAGTGCATTTGCACAGCCTTGGAGTTGGATTACTTGAAAATACACGGCTATATTTAACCCCTGGGATACATTTCCAAAAATCCTACGCTAGGAATTCGCAGAGAAAAAACGTGGTTGTGATGCTTTTGATCTTCCAGCAGGGCTGCTCCCCTGAATTAGCAGCACAAGCCCCAGCAGCAGAGCCCTCCTTGGCTTTGGGACTCAGAGGGGCTGGAGCAACAGCCTGGCAGATTTATTGCACCTTCCTATGGCAACGTTTGGACAACACTGTATAAAACTTCTCAAAATGTTTAGAAGAGCAGGTTAAAGTGGGCACCTGCTCCCAAAGAGCAGAGAGAGAATTATTTTCTGTGAGAAAACAAGCAGCTAAGAATTTTTTTTTTTAATACAAGAGTTATTTTTAGTTATTTGTACATAACACAGCAGCTCCCTCTCTCACACACACACAGAGAGTTGCTCGGGTCATGCAGACGGTTTTAACTTGTATTATTCCTTCCAATCAAGTCACTGATGTGTGAGCCCAGCTATCTCCTGTTAGTATGGCAGCACTCACATCTGCTACATCACTCCATTAAAGTGCTCTTGAGAAAAAGAACACAGAAATACGGATAGCACGTGCCATACATACAAATTAGTCATGGAGATTTCAACATCTATGCTCTTTTGACAATAAAAAAAATAATTAATGGAGCTGGCAAGGATCACACTGAGGAGGTGAGTGGATACCTTTCTCCAACAGCTGAATTAATATTCTCTGTACTGTTCAAGTCAAAACCAAAGTCCCCACCATGTTGGAAAATTTCCACACAAACTGTTCCTTAGGTGTCACACACATTACAAAATAGCTCATTATCAGAACACAAGAAATCAGTCAAATATTAAAATAGTCAAATTCCCATCACTGGAAGTAAGGTTTCCTTGAAAATTATTGTACTGAAAACACAGCCCTCATCCCAACTTCCATACAATTCCTGGGAAGAAATGCTGGCTCTGACCCACACTGCAGTCAGTACAAGATCCTTTGTTTGCAAGGCAAACAGCAGTAGGAAGACTGAGTGCTATTAATTTACCACTACAGCTTGGTATCTGCATCAGAAAGAGATGATTCTTAAAAACTTCCTGTCAACAGATGAAAAAAACAAAACAAAACAACAACTCCCTTTTGCTATTTGAGAACAGGTACTTACAGACACAAAGTGATCCTGAAAAATATTAAAGGCTGAGCACCAACCCACAGGCAAACCACAGTAATTCCCTCGCCTATTCACAGGAGGTGCTGTGGTGTTTGTAAAGCCTACGTGCCTTTCTGTTACTCCAAATTCTTGTCCCACAACTTCCCCAGACATGGGAAGATGAAAGTCCGGAGTATCCACCCACAGGTTCCCCAGTCCTCTTCCTTTCAGCACGTTCTAGCTTTGCTATATTCATACATATATAATGTAGCATAGACAACTCATACACTTTGGGTTTTGTTTATCAATTCACAAATGATAATGTAAGTGGTATGAACCCTTTCACAAGAGGTAACCTTCAGCACTTGCAAAGGCATCCACATCAATAAGAATAATCTATAGTACCTAGAATGGAAAGGTATAACCCCTCCTATAATCTGCAGATGCCACATGTTAAACTCTAAAATCATGCCCCAAACAAGAAGTAAAGAAAAAAAAAGGAAAGTATCTCTGTTTTTCTATAAACAAAAAATATTAGCAGAGATAGCCCTACTTAGGTTTATTCACCTAAGTCTTCTTTTCAGAAGTCTGTAGGAGAGGAAAGTGGCCTTGATTTATTGTCCTTCACCCAGTTATCAAGAGCTATGCCAACATTTTCTGTTTGTTTTTTGGTTTTTTTTAAACCCAAGTGCTGCGATGCTCTCCAAATGTTCTTGGTCCCAGAGCCTGTGCTCCATACAAGTACATCCTCTCCTACCCACAGTATTTTCTGCATCCAGCTGGAACTAATCATCAGAATTACAGGCTCTTGTTTAGACAAATATCTACAGTACGAAAATATAGAGGTTTTGGGGAAAAAAAACCCTGAAACAGATTTTAAGCTATAGAATAGTCTATAATGGATTATATAAAAGCCAGCCAACTCTTATCTGGAGCAAAGGAAGACAGGGATACTCCCCTCAGCAGAAGAGCCCAGACAGGAGGATGATGGGAGGACAGGTTCTCACCTAAGTGATTTTTCACAGAGCCAGTGGGGTCCTTGTCATGTCATTTTTGGCACTGGGACAAGGTTGATAAGCACTGATGGTCCCACATGGTTCTGCAGTACTAAACTTCACTTGACAAGGCTTATTAGCACTGGCTTGGAGCCTGACAGACCCAAGCTGTCTCCAATGCTCAGTTTGGGCCAATTTGCCTGATGCTCTCCAAGGCTGGGAACAAGGCAGAGAGGCTGGATCTGGCTCTGCAGAGAGCTCCCTCAGGTTTGGCATCACCAGTTTGGCACTGGGCCACGTGGAAGTGAAGATATTTCTTTTCCCCACGTCCTTCAATGGATTTGGGAAGACACAGATTTGGTCCAGCTTTCTAAGCTGGTACACCTGGCTGGGAGTGAGCAGATTCTTCACAGCTCAGCTCACGTGTGTGCTCAAGGCATTGGGACTCTACAAAGGGAAAGGAGGATGGTAGAAGGCTTCCTTCCCGCTGAGATCTGCTGTATTTCCATACAATGACCAAAGTTAAATCTCCATTTATTGGAGCTTTTTTTTTTAATCCTTCCCAATCCCCTCATCTGTGCTGCTCACCTTTCAAGCACTCTAATATGGACATGGACACTTTTAACTGAAAGATTAATTTGGAAAAAGACTGGACATCTGGACATCACCTAAGTATCTAGATAGCTTTGCCTCTGCCACCTCTCTGAGCCAGTTACCAGACACCAGTTCCCACGTTCTGCAGGACCCTGTAAGCTGTGTTAATAGAGAGCACTGAAATGCAAAGGATGAAGGCTGCTGTACCTAAAACAAGCACTGTAACACATTTGTCCTGGACCTGTCAAAGGGCTGTCTCCCTAAACACTGCAAGTAAATGCACAAACACCACCCCTGTGAAGATGCCTGTGCTCTGCTTTAGAAGAATCATGGAATAATTTGGGTTGGAAGGATCCTTAAAGATCATCTGGTTTCACCTTCCACTATCCCAGGCTGCTCCAAGCCCCCTCCAACCCAGCCTCGAACACTTCCAGGGATGGGGCAGCCAAAGCTTCTCTGGGAAACAACAGAATTTTTATAGTCAGACAACAAAGAGCTCTGTAAGCATGTGCACCTGATAAAAGCAAGCCATAAGAACAATTCTCATTTTTCTCACATGAGGAAAACTGCTGGGGATGCCCAGCTGTGACTGCAGGTCCCATGAGAGGGGGGGACAGTCCCACCCACTGCACCCTCCAGAATGAGCAAGTGGAGTAACATCAGAGGAGGCAGCACAGACCAAATGTGTCCTTCCAGCCCTGCCCAGCATTCCTGACCCAGCACATGCCCCCTGCATGCCTCTGGTTATAACCTGATCCTGCTTCCATAAGCAACTACTACGTGCATCCCACTATCCAACAGAGCAACGCTTTCTCTTCATTGAGAATAATGACTTGAAGTGACTTTTTTAGCTGCAACATCCTGGAATTGGTTACAGACTCCAGTCCTGAGTGAAATTCAGTTCTTACAACACACTTGTGGAACATTAAATTAGAGCAATTGTCAAAATTTCCTCATTATTTATACTCCAGACAGCTGCTGTGGCTACAGCAAGAACAGCAAGCACCCTCTTCAAAGCAGCAAGGAGCAATGATAAATCTTTCTGATGGCTTGCTCTTTACAGGGTGCTTGCTCCATGGTTCCAACAAGATTGATAACTTCCAAGAAACAACAAAAAGCCAAAGGAGAAGAGCAGAACAGAGTGTGAGTTTTGACTTAAGATGTCAAGCTCTCCTTAAATCTTTTTTTCATTTTACTGCATGAGTAGCTGTGCTCATGTTGAAGTCAAGAAGGTAGGGGCAGTCAGAAACAATCATAAAAATAAAAAACATTAAAATAGCTTCACAAAGAAAACGGACTGCAAGTGTCCCAAAGCAAGCATTTGCAAGGCCAAAGGAAGATATTAGAATTTATGTTGTAAAATTACTTTTTCTCAAGATACAGAAGGAAGTAACCTTGTTTGAAGTATCATAAATTTTAAATTATCTTCATTTCAATGCATTATAAAACCATTTTTTTATTATTTGTGTTCTTAATAAAATTCTGCTATACCTCTAACTACAGCAATACTCACAGCAAATATGCTCTTGAGGTATATGCTTTTAATTTTCCCAGACTGATTTTTGGTCCTCCAGGTTTGAATATTAAATACAAGCAAGATATAAACCAACTTATCTGTCAACAAATTGCATCTTGAATTTTGTGAATTGTTTTAATTTCATTCATACTGCTCATTTACTTTGTTTCATTTCAAAAGATATAAGAACTCTTAATCATACCTTCAAATATCTCATTCTTTATTTCTATATATTTCTGTTTAATTATGTGATATTTCAGAAATACAAAGTAGCACTGTAAGAATAATCTCAATTGTAAATATGTGATAAATTATATGATTCAACTACTGTGGAGTACAATGGGGCAAGAACTATAATATTCATGTTCTGAGGATGATATTTTTAGTTCACTACTGTGATTAATTTAAAGGTGTTATTAAAATTCTCAGACATGGAAATCCCACCCCATCACTCAGCCATGCACACACTAACAACAGACCACTTTACTACTTACCATTTGAGACCTATTTTTTGGGCAGCCATTGATGTCTTCAATCTTTTCATTTGCTGAAAAGCAAAACAAAAGAGGCAATAAGGCAAAAAAAACCTAAAGCAAGGGCATTTATTCCAATGATTTCCTGAGCATTTGCTGCCAGGTCAGTGAGGGGGTTTTGGATTGTAGCTGTCCAGTCCCAGTGAATGTGTGAAACACTGAGAGCCACAAAAAGAAAAAAAGCAGCTGGAGTTCTCTACTGGGTCGTGCCTCCTGAGACAGCTGGGGCAGAAGCCAACTGCTCTGACAACTCTTGTACAGTGATGGGGAATTCCTTTAAACTCCAAGAAAGATGTGACCTCTGGAAGCTGAATCACTGCTGGCTGGGAAAGTGAGCACTACACATACAGGGATGTTGGCATGGCAGTGGGTTTGCTTGGAGAATGAACACAGGTTTGAAATGCAAATGGGAAATTTAGAATAAATTTAATTTATTTTTTTTTTAAGCACAAATCATGAAACAACTTTTCAAGATTCTTGACCATGGCTTGCATGCTACCCCAACCTGCAGAAGAGCAGTTTCCACCTTTAAGGTCAGAGGTGAAACAATGAAATCCCTGAGGTGGATAATGTTTGCTCAAAGCCTGAGTTTTCTCAGTTTCACCTTCCAGCCTTGGATGCTGAAATGACTTTGTGTTTGAGTCTGAAGAACCAGTTACAACCAAAGTTCAGTTTCCCACAGTTTTTCCACTCTAATAAAGGCAGGCACTCACATCCCATTTGATTCATCATTAAAAGCTGTATTTCCTAGTAGCCCTCATATTCTCAGGATATCAGTCAGAACTCCATCCCACTTCCTGATTTCCCTCAGGAGGATCACGTTTGACACAACATTCCAGCAGCACTCATAGCCATGAGAAACAAAGCAGTGACACAACTTCACTCTTGCCTAATAGGCCCCATTTTACATATCTGTGTCACAGCACACCTTTATTCCACAGCAAAGAAAAGAAAAATTGATGCCAATCTGAAAGAGACTTCAGCTAAATCCACAGTGTGGTCCCCAGAGTGGCCCATCAGCACCTACACAAGAAGGGCACACATTCCTGCTTCCAGGAATGCCACTTCGGCTTTGGTCATACAGAAATAAAGACAAATTCATTAAATCCCATTTTCCAAGTTCTGTGCACCCATCTCATAATATTTACCATCTCTCACTTTAGTACCATGTAATATCTCCATCAACTAAATTTATAACACTTAAAAATTGATAGCTGTATTCCTATAAATGCACAATTACTTGAAAGGAGATAACAAACTTGTGAATGAGCTGTCTCTTGTTTGGGACACGTGTACAGGGACACCTCCAAGAGCCCAGGTCACACCCAGTGCATCTGCATTCATGGATTTAAACACAGCCACTGTGTTTATATGGCATCACTAAGGCATATAGTACTTACACACTCTTTTACAGGCTTATAAATTTTGAACTGAAATGAACAAGAATGATGTGAATACATTTTAATTGACTTGCAAATAGCTGCTCTTACACACAGCACACCATAACATTAAAAACCCCTCTCCTACACTGCACATCAAAGCTTTCTTACTATGTAGTTAGGGAAAAAGCTTGGATTTTGCAGGCTACAGATAAAGCTGCTTCTAGGTGTGAAAGCCTTCCTCATCTTTGTGACAATGAGATGCAGCTGCCTAAAGCCATACACAGCAGATACAAATTACTTTTCTCCACTATTAATTTGGATGATTAAACTCAGAATGTTTAAATATGACCTTTCTTTCACATGAAAAAGGTTCTTTGAAAAGGAAATCCTTCCCCTCATACTTCAAGTTTGGAAACCTTGCAGACCTTCTCTTAAATATTAGCCAAAAGGCAGCTATAAAAACGACCAAAACAAACCCCAACAAACTGCAAAGATGATCAAAGAAATAATTGGTTATGTATTTTAGAAGGAATAATTTGAATTTCATAGGAGTTTTCACAAGTCGATACTCAAAGAGCTACATTTAAATATTTGGCAGAAGGAACCAAGTCCACATTTTGATGGTGGCATTCTTACACACGAGCTCTCATGCAGAAATTTCCTACAACTGTATTAAGGCAGGGGAGCTAAATAGGCATGAAAGGAATCAACACCTAACTGCTCCTGGGTTTCCAAAAACCTTTCCTATTAAAGGAAACGGATATAGGAAGGAGCATTGTTCACAGTGAATACCTGTCAACACACAATCATCAATTAATTCGTGGCCCGTTTTCACACCTCTGTAGCTGCACGGCAGGTCTACAATGCTCCTGAGATATAACGCTGCTCTACAGCAGGGAGACAAAATGGTTTTTAACATATCCCAGTAGAATCTCTGGAAGATGCTTCACAGCCCAGAACAGGGCTTGCAGATCCCTCCCTTCAACCCAGAAGCAGCTCCCTCACAGCATCTCAAACACCCCCAATAAATATGCGTGCACTGATGTCCTCTCCTGCACCGCTGGCTTCTTCATTTGCATC
Source organism: Acridotheres tristis (assembly GCA_037013685.1). Taxonomy (NCBI): domain Eukaryota; kingdom Metazoa; phylum Chordata; class Aves; order Passeriformes; family Sturnidae; genus Acridotheres; species Acridotheres tristis. The sequence goes on along the minus strand of CM072890.1, from coordinate 7,446,009 downwards.
TCAAATCTGTCAGTTTGCTCCTAACAATGGTTGTCCTAATTCCCATTCGCAGGCTTTCCCATTCCATCCATCTCCATCGGCCCATGCATGTGTTTTGTGGCATCCCCAGCACCAGATGGATGAGCCTCTGAAGGAACTAATGAAGGATCCAGGCTCAAGGGAAGAGGGACAATATGCAGCTCTACACGGAGAAAATTGCTCAGAACTTTCATTATCTGCAAGCACTAATGCACTAATTTAAGAGAACTAAGGGCTTTAGATAAAATAACTGAGCCTGCACTTGAGATCTGTCCTAATGGTAAGTGATTTTCCTCATCTGGGAACTCGTTATGAAAGATTTCTTTTTCTGCCACACAAAAATTATACCATTGCTCCGTTCCCAGCTGTATATATGGATCTCCCAAATCCAACTGGAGGCAAGAGGTTCAACACAGGAGACAGTATCACTGTTAATTATATTCAGACCAGTACCCAAGAGGTATTAAAAATAGTGAGGGCTAACAACATCCTAGCAGACAAAAAAAAATCTCATGAGTTGTGGGGTTTTTTTTAAACATTCAGCCATGTGGAGTAATACTGCTGTGTCAGGAGATCTCATCAGCAACATCCAGTATTTTTCCACTATAAGAAAAGGCTTTTTCAAATTAATTAGCAAAGCCTCTGAAGGAAAATGATCTACCTAATTCCATGCAGTTTGATGGGTTTCCCCCCATGCACTCTGCGTTGGTGTAGAAGATAAAAACAGGGATTGTGTGAGCGAGCTGGTGGAGACTTGGCACAAACACACAAAGTCACTCACCTACAACTTGGATGATTTCAGCTAGCAGGACTCCATCAGTCACATCTTGCTGTAGGTCCTTTATCAATCTCTTGTGACCAGATTTTGCTAGATAGTGATTAGCCCAATCCGTATAAATCTGTTAGGAGACACAAACAAAAATAAACTGTTACGCATAACACAACCTGAAAAATTCCTGAGAATTCTTTGTTTCTCCCCATATCCAAAAGGCTGATTTCAGAGCACCACTTTCCCCCCCTCTTTGAAACAAGTCAACAGCATTAAACTTCAACGCCTTGTGCAGATGAAGTGCTCAGCTCACTGTAGGATGGATTTTTCTATTCAGCAATCTGACATCAAAGCTCAGGGCAGAGGACAGCGAGCTCCTGAACATGTTACAGCTTGAATGGACCATCAGCAGCTCAGCAGAATATTCTACAGCAGCAGGCAGAGTGCACAAGAGATTTCAATTTCCACCCAAGTTTTGTTTTGGTTTTTTGTTGCATTTTCCCTTTGACATTTTTTCTTCGTAGCTGTTAGTGAGAAAGTTTCAAAGGTTCTTTTCCCAAAAAGGCTTCCGGTGGATATTAGCCATACAGCAGTTTCATCGTGAGGAAACTCCTTTATTGCATTACCAAAGAAACCTTTAAAGGTCCTAAATATCCACCAATTCTAACAAATTCCATCTCGCAGGTTAAACAGGCCTATTAAATCACTTTTAATCTGTAACACAAATTTCCAGCTGTTGGAATTTATTTCAAAATGTATTACCTGAAAACTAAGCACACCAAGCAGCCAAAATCTCTCTTTAAGTACTGTCCATCATATGCCAGCACAACTTATTCAAGATCGTCAGAAAACTTATGAAAACTTTTCATGTTAGGTTATCAAAAAGAAGCTAAATTATTTCATTAGGAATTTCTGCTTATGAATTAAATAACAGTATTCTTTACAGAGGACAATATTGCAAGTTAAGATTTTGTAAAATTACCTATTATGTTCCAAAGAAATACGGTGAAAATAATTAAATATCAGGATTTTACCTTTTAAATATCTAAATATTAATATTCACCCTTACTCTGAAGAGTGTCTAGAATATTGGAAACACATTCATCCCAATCCAGTCTACCAGTAAGCAGATGTGGATTCAGTGTGCTTCCAGGAGCATGAGCCATCCCAACCTCACAGACCCTACAAACCCTTGTGGGGATACAAATGCCTCAACACCAGGGTGAGAGTCACTGAGCCAGAGGGAACAGCAGTGTTCAGTCCCCAAAAACCCAGGGAAATACTCTTACAGAGATTTTGACTAGAGCTGGTTTTGTTATAAAGTCTTTATTTGTATTTTTTTTAACCTGTAAAACACAACTAGTAGCAGCCATGAACGAATCATTTAATATCTGAAAGATATGTCCCTATTTTCCAGCATTTATCCTTTGCTTTCCCCTTCAGAGCAGCAGGATGTGCATTTCCTATGCCAACAGCGTCATGGGCTTGAACAGAAAAACACACTGGAACACCTCAGTGAAAAAAAAACAACAAACCTCAGAGCTGAAAAACATCTCAATGAAATAAAGGCTGAGTACACATGAGTGATTTCCCCAACCGACCGAGGAAAGAAAAGGGGCAAAAAACCCACGCTGCATAAACCAGACATTGTGTTCCTTAGCTCCTTTTACAAGAAAAAATTTTCCATAACAGGAAGATATTTTAAAAGATTCAACAACTTCAAGGAACTAGGGTTGATTTAACCTACTTTTCTGCCACATGGTTTTAGCTCTCTTATCTAGGAGTGAAGACATATGAGGAAACAGGTTGTAAACCATTTACTTTGCAAGTGCAAGGGTCCACCCCCCCAAGCCATCTCTGCAATTCAGCTGACAAGGAACTTATCAAACACAATAACCATGTTTCCTTTAATGGGAGGGCTGTAGTGAATGTCCTAATTTATCACTGAAAGACTTTCAGAAAATTTAAGATTATACTTTGATGCACCAGTTTCATCCTGGATCGTTTCCATGATGCAGATCATCATGCAGTCAGGACAAATCCTTGGATCAGCCCTAGAGTTAAAACAGGAGCAGTCCCCTCCTGGCAGAGCCTGAAATCACAGCAACAGCAAGACCTTGAGAGCTAGTCAGGATTGATTTTTAAGTCAAATTAACTGTGTAAGAATGCGTGGCTGGCATTGCAAAACTGCTACCCTGTACTTGCTTCCTACTGCCCCAATTCCTGTTGCACCCAGGAACAGCAGACCTTACATTCATACCTGGAAATAAACAGAACTGCATCAAAGAAATGCCCAAACTCCCTTAAATCATCCTGGTAAAGGAGACGACTTGAAAGACCCCAAATACCTGCTGCCTGATTCACACCCTATGATAACACATAAAGAAATTCCCTCTAAGGGTAAATTATTCCTCACTTTGGGTGCTGCAGTCAGCCTGCTACAAGCAGAGCTTTTATGCTTATTATGAAATGCACACCAGCATGGAGGAAATATTTGTTTCTGGGGTATTTAAGGGTGTGGAATATTATTTCATTCCACTAGTTGATTAGGAAACAGTTCACAGGAAAACACAGATATAATAAACCTCTGCCTCTCTTAAAAATGCAATCACACAACATTATTTTGCAGTATGCATAACATGAAAATTATTATTTTTTAACTGCTTGGGCTATATTCTTAGCATTCTTAGGCATATTACCCAGGGCTATTGTAGCAGCTCCTCATGGTCACCACTGATTTTTATGCCATATATTAAGCCAATCATTGAAACTTTCCAGGATGTTTTTGAAACCTGTTTGTTGCAAGTCTTTGTAAAGTACTACACAAATAGATTTCTAATGTTTCTTTTCCTTTTCCATACAAACAAGTGAAAAAAATATAATTGCACAATGGCTGCTATTTCTAGATACATGAAATACGTTTCAGAGCACACAGTGTTTTCAAATGTTCAAAACCAGGCAAATAATTGGAAAAACAATAATAAAAGCAGTAAGAAAACACTGCTGAGAAACGTTCCATTTTCCTATCTCTGCACATCAATTATGAGTGTTCCTCAGGTATTTTCAGCAAATGGGTATGAAGTCATGTGTTTGAATATTCGTGTGAAAATTACCTGAACAGTTGTCTAATTAAAAATATAAAAATCTTGTGATATGAAATATTCAACCCACTACACCCCAAGGGATAATGCTTTATTATACACACCAGTATGGGCTTTTAAACTTTTCAGTGATCCCACACAGTATGAAAATCACTGGAAGCAGCTTCCTTACTTTAGTTACAAAAATCAAGTGAACACGGTGATTTGGGCATTATCACCATAAGCAGGTCTTTGTGTCCAAGTCAGGTTAATGTTTAACTCAGGTCTAAGTCCCAGCTTTAGCTAAAGGTGGACTCAGCTGTTTGGTAGTTTGTTTTTTTTTTCTCTGAAGTGTATGATCTTAAGAATCCAATTATCTGGGAACAAATTAAAAACATATGTGAAAGTCTTTTCTTCTCTCTTTTTCTCCACCCCCCTCCCCCCCCCGCCTTTGATCCACCAGATTTGAATTAAGAGCATTACAGTTAAGTATCAATTCTGGAAATATTCAGTACATTATGAGTCATAGCTAAAACACTAAAATGTAGTGCAAAAATCAGCGACGTTTGGGGAAAAAAATAATCCAAATTCTAAAAATTCTGAAATCTGCCTGTAAAGAAAAAGGCCTTAACACTGTCGTCCATCAACAAGATTGAAGAATTTGAAAATATAAGGGTTTCTCCCCAGTACCTTTTCCTTAGCCTCACACCTGCTTATTTAAAGATGAGAGGAATATTGCTTTCCAGCCAGGAGACTCCTGAAATTGCCTGGCACTCCAAGCTCCTAAGAGAGGCACATCCACCACAGCCCAGCACACCTGAGCACACCTGAGCCCACCTGCCCTGTATCTGAACACTGAATCAGTACAAAGGTACTTTCTGCAGAATTGGTTGGTTGTTCCAGCCCACACCGCCACCCCCAAGCACTTAAAGAAGGCTGGGAGCAGAATTGACCAGCAAAACCAGGATACAAAGCATGAATAAAGTGAAGGGAGCAATGAATCCAGGAAGATCCTTTAGAGACCCAGCATATCCATGGGGCTGCAATTAGGTTAATGTGTCAGGTATGAGCATGAACTCCGGGGTCTCCTTTAAATGGAAACTACCTGATGCTTTTGCCTCTGAGTCAGTATTCTGAAATACAGTCATGGAAAGGAAAGGATTCACATGGAACTACTTGAAAAGAATGTCTCTCTTCTAGGCAATTAGAAAATATGCCTGAATCTCTTCCCTGTTAATCATTTCCATACACACACAAAAATCTAATTATAATCATCGCCCAAGTAAATGTTCAAATCTTTCTTTCCTTCCTCTGCTATGTCAGTTCTGAACTAATCAGACTCCGATTGTTTTCTCCCAATAATTATCATGAATCAGGCTCTCATGAATCTGCTAACAGCTGAAGAGTATCTTTTTGACATCATGTAGCATAATTAGAGCAGAGCAAGGCTTTTTTCATTATTGAATGGCAGGGTTAGTCACACCGATGAGCTCCCATTCCAGAAGAGCCACCACAATGCAGTGCCTGTGCTGCTGCTAACCAAACCACACTGCCTGCTGAACTTCACAGGGAAAACAAAAACCACCCCAAAACCTAAAAATAGCCACAGCACACTGAGAGGACCCGAAGGGGAATGCCTGCAGTCCTTACAACACTGTGGGGTTTTGGAAAACCCGTGAGATACTCACTGCTGCCCAGGGTCATGGGGCTTGCACATGTGGAGCCATGAAATCCCAATTTTTGACTGGTAACTAATTGCAGTCTCATGCTGATCCATGCTACAGTCCAACACAGTGATCTCATTAAAAGATATCACACTGCAAAGCCCAGAGCTAAACAGCTAAAGCCAAAGGTTTAGCTGAAAAACCCATCCCTCTGAAGCATCTCTGGCTCCAAAGGAGCACAAGAAGGAAAATGGCTATTTTGAAAGTGCATAGAGATTATGACCCTGACAATATTTTTCTGAGTTAATGACAAAAGGACAACAAGGAAGCACATGGTCAAAAAAAACCCACCAAAACACCAACTTTAACAGCATTTGTCACAGACCTTTTTTCAAAGACCGATTACAATTTGTGGCCTTAGTTACCCCTACATGCTTCTTAAATCCTGTAGAAGTCTCTATCCATACATCTGTACCAAGACACAAATCCCACTAAAAGGGTAGTGCCAAATCTTCCAGAATAAACAAAGCTTTGCACTGCTATCCAAAACGACTGTTTCATGTTTTTTCACCCAATATAAGCTCTTGCAAAATAAAACAAAACAAAGGCTTACAAAGCAGGACACAGGATGGATAACGTGTGTCCACGTTAGCAGGCAGGTGACACAGCACAATTACCTTGCTGGAATGTCACTGTATGCCAGGCTGGATGGGGCTTGGAGCCACCTGCTCTGGTGGAAGGTGTCCCTGCCCATGGCAGGGGGTTGGAATGGGATAATTCCATTCCCTTCCAACCCAAACCACTCTGCTTCTATGATTTGCAATCCCCTAAACTTAGCTGTCACACACATATGCACAGACACCTACTAATTAGTATCTAATATGATGCCAGTGTTCTAAATTAACTCAAAAGTTCAAGCACTTTAGGTATCATCAGCTATTGAGAACTGATCTGCAATTCCCACATTTCTGGGGAAACAGAGCTAACTCTGCTTCTTTTTTTTTTTTTTTTCATTTGTTGAGGCAACTCAACTAAATTATTCTACTCAGATGTGCAAGTGTTTGTTGCAACTGCTTTGAATTATTACTCAGGTGGTGGGGGATGTTCTTCTGAATATTACATTTTACTGGACACTTGTGTACATTAATTAGCCCTTGGAAGTTAAATAGAGAAATGGGTAATTTAAACACCACTGGGACTACTTATTTCTCTCTCTTTAAAGCCTTATTCCCAGCTGAGGAGGGCTTTTCTCATGCATATGACTACTATTCAAAAGCAATGGGCTGACTCACAGCACACAGAGCCAAGCATATGTGTCAGTTTTAGTAGGCTTGCAACCTTTCCAGGAATAGAGCCTTGGACTGTCCACACTTCAGAGCAGGCACTGAGTGTGTTTAGAGCAAATATTTGGTGGATACTAAAAAAGCATCATGCTTTCAATTGCCCAGCTGGCACCTTTTCTACTCTTACTGTATATATACTGAATATTTTACTGTATTTAATAGAAAAGAGGAGCAAAGAGAGAATTCCTTTTTTTCCCCTACCAGTTGCAAAGTTTCTGAACCCTGTTACTGACAGGTGCTGCCTATACAGAGGGCTTGGTATTTCTCACCAGAGCTGCCTCGAAGGTGAAGCAAGGACAGTGATTGTGCTCTCAATGCTCCCATTATCCACGTTTGCCTTACACAAATCCCTGTCAGGCTGGAGGCACACACACCACGCCAAGCAGGTGGCTGCTCTCTTATTCTCCCTTGCAAAAAAAAAAAACCCATGAAGTCCTGAATAAAATGAGACTGCATTCACACCTGCACCAAGCCCTTCACGTTTCCCAAAGTGAAATAGAGTTTAGTTTGCTAAGCTGATCAGCAAAACCCATTCCAAGTCACATTTGGCCACAGTGAAAAAACTGAAGTGATCTCATGCCAACAAATTATAATCTACCTCAGAACAAAAGCAGCAAATGCACTATTTTTTTTCAGCACTTTCTAAAAAGTCACTTGAAGTGCACAGCAAGTTATTTTCAAATATCACAGTTCTCATACACAAAATATACCAATTTACATCTACTACCACACACAAACAGTGACAGAAAAGGGCTTATCTGAAAAGGTGATGCATATCTACTCGGAAGAGAAACCACAGAAAATCCTAAGAAGCTGCAGAAGAAAGGGAAGAAAAACCCAAAACAACACTTATGAGGCCGAAGTTAGTTACTGTTCAACAGCACTGCCATGATTGAGGAGCCAAGAGCTGCTTACTGTTTTATAATGATCACAGGAAAATTTACTTCTCCCACGAACAGGGACCTGGAAGGTCATACTACTTATTGGCATATTTAACGTGAATATATTCTGCTTGAGTCCAGCTTGCTCTTCCTTCTCAAGGGGTCCACAGTTAAATGATTATATATATGCTGGCATGTGAAGCTTGGGTGGTTAATTTTAGCTGAAGACTCGCATGCACTGTGCTCAGATTTCTGACACAGTCACACTTTACAACTCCCACCCCTCCTGCAGCCTTCCCTTACACCCCACTGCTCCCTTCCCTCACTGTGGTCTCTAACACAGACTTCCAATGTTTGGCATCAATTTCAAACAGGATCAGTGTATTTTATCATATCGAAGCTATTTACAGCAAGAATAAATTTCAGCAGGTCTTTTGTGTTGGGCACTGTAGGCGTTAAAAGAATGATTCAAGAAATCGTTGAGGTTTTGTTTGACTGTTTTGTTGTTGTTTTGGGTTGTTTGTGGTTTTACAATCAGGAGGTTTTCTACCTATTACAGAGACAACCCCCTTCATGTAAATGCTCCTAACATCTATGAAATTTACGCTCCCTAAGGAAATCCAAGATTTTGCATGAGAAAAAAAACACCAGGTACACCCCCTTTTTAGAACTTCGGGAGCATTCACAATATTTGAAGGTTTTATCTATCACAAATGCAAGCTAAAAAGCACCAGGCTGAATGAGACCCGGAATGAAATCACACAACCTGGTGCAGCAAGGGCTGCCTGCCCTCTGGCAAAACCCTACCATGTTCAAGTCAGCCCTAATTCCATGGTCTGACCACTGTTGCTGGCATTCCTTAAAAATACAGAGAATTGGCACTTGTGAGATGCTTGGCTGGAATTCTTTATATTAAAAAAAAAATAACACAGCCGATGTTGCCAAGGTGAGAAGGAAGGGCTGCTTCACCTCCTCTCGTGCCAAGCTGAAGGATAGATGTCTGACATTTCCACTGTTGATTTTTCAAAAGGCACACTCCTGCCAGAGTCAGATCTTTTAAGTGCTCGGTGAAAAGCAAACAGCCTGGGAGCCACAGCGTCTCCACATCAGCTCTCCCCCCAGCAAAGCCCCTCACCGGGGCAGGGCTGGGTGTTTGCTTTGGGGAGGTGGGGGATGAGAGGGGCTTTGATGGGGTCTGAGGAGAACATGATGTGCTGTGACATGAAGTAGCTGCTTTCCTCAGAGCCCTGAGGTGCTGGGACTGTGCTGTGTCTGCTGGGGCACACAGGCTGACTGTGAGAGGGGGGAGCTTGCACTTGTGTCCCCCAAAACCACTCAAGATGGGACAAGGATCTCACTCCAGCCTTAGTTTAGAGCTTCTGCTGTAGCACCCAACACTCAGTGTGATCAGCTCCCAAAACTCCATGTAGCCTCGGCTCGTGACAGTAAAGAAGTCTTCTAAACTCTTCTAATAAACACAGACTCTTTTTTTCTATTTGGAAAATCTATGAGAGACTGTTCCAAACAGCTGCTGTAATTTCATTGGTATTTTTCACCTGGGGTCACAAATCTGTGTGCTTGCAGTATCATCTCCTCTGGGCAGAAAGCCATGGCCACAGGAGGGACCAGAACACATGAACTATCACTGCTGGACTGGACTCTGAGAAACAAAGGGCAAGGAAAAGATATCATATCCAAGAGATAATAATCTGAAGAGGGCTGGAAATGGAACCTGATTTGCCATATAGCATTTTAAGAACAAACTCACTCCTCTATTTCATTTTCTCTTGATTGCTTAGAGGATTAATTCGTCAAAACAACTCTCACAGATGTGAAGCAACTCCAAGCAAAAGTAAAATTGGTTTCTAAGGCACATGATAGTAAACCCTTTCAACTCCTAGCACTGTATGAAGATGAAAGGTATTTGTTCCAAACACTGAGGCCAGGAAACATTGCAAAAGCTTTTCTTAATTTTTAACAAAATCAGTTTGCTGTGGGGATTAGGGAATTACAGAAATTGGCCTTGGTCTCACACCAAATCCTAGTCCTCTTTTAGCCAAGAAGGACCAGCCAACATTCCCTTTTGGGTCTGCTTAGTGCTTGATGGACAAAAACGAGACTTCAAATCCAGGGCCCGGGTAGGCTCAGTCCATATCAACCCTGCAGTCACCAGCCAAAGATCCTCCTCTCGCACAAACAGTGTCTAACGCCACTCAAACAGGAGCAAGTCATCTGCACTACCTTCCTCTCTCTGTAAAATGCAATTCAGTTCAGTGGCCAAGGCTTTTCACGAGAGGCAATGCCTCTGGAGCTGCCAGAAGCTGGCGAGAGGCAGAGCTCTCTGACACTTGGAACGACATAAAGCAACAGGCAACCAACACATGCATGAAAGAAAAATCCCTGCAACTGAGTTAGCAAGGCCAGCAACCTATTCATCACTTCATCTGCCAAGCAAGATCAATGCAAAATTTGGACATGGAAGGAATGAAGAAAGGAGGAAACAAGACCCAAACTTGAGCAAAGTCTTGACCACATGACTGCTTCAAGCATATACTCAATTCTCAGTTACTGAGTGCACATTTAACTCTTCTGAACAGGAATGAAGAAGTACTGAACTGAAGTTCTTAGTTAAAGAATTACATATTAATTCCATTATTTCTAAAGCTTATTGATGGTAAGAGTAAGAACAAGAAGGAGCCAATTACCTTTCCAAAGCTTTTTTAATATTCTACCCATATTTGTATTTTTAACACTCCTCTGGCTCCTGGGCACTGTCAGAAATGGGACAGTTGGCCAGACAAATCCTAGGTGTGACCTACTTTTGAAAGGCCTATTTTTATTTTAAGCTGCATTTTTAAGAGAGTGAAAAATATTTTGTGACAGCTGAGTATTAATTTGTGTGGCAAAGACTCCATCCCAAAGACACACAAAAAGACTAAGAATGTCAGAAGGATCCAGCTTTTCCCATTAGAGCCACATTATCCCAAGAGCTCATCTTCCTCCTAGCCATCAAAATAAACAACCAATCTTTCAGAAAACTTCACACAGTTTTAAAAAGACTGAACAAGGGCCAGATCTGCCACCTTTTTAAAATCTGGTCCTCATTTTTCAGTAGAGAAAAAGGAACTATATGTATTTGTATCAACATATAGATGAGGGGATGCAGCCCACACAGGTGTCTGGCCCTAAATGTTTTGTTAGTGAGATCTTGAGGCAAAATTCTTGCCTTTGAATATACTAACAACCATCTATACATAGGTGGAAGCATTTTTGGTTTTGTTATGTCATTCACTATATTGCCACATAGCCCAGAAATCAGGCTACAGAAAAAAGCTTCCTGCATACCTGGGATCACGAGGTGTTTGCCATATTTTACAGGAAATAAGATCATCTTTATAAACTGTTCCTGCTAAGCACTTACAAGTTGTTTCTTTTTTCTTTCCCCAAACAAAAAAAAAATAAATTGCTGAATTAATTTCCACAAACATAACAAACCTAATCTAATGGTCTTGCAGTTGGCCATCTGTTTCACAGATACAAATCTAACTGAATCTTCCACTGACTGATAACTTTCTAAATTACATTAAATTGTCAATGCTGACCCTGCTTCCAGCTTAGTTCCTCCTGTTTCCATTTAGAAGGCTGGGAGTGCTTTCTGTATCATGATCTATATGCCAATCAGACAGAGGAAAATTGGCAATAGTTAAAGCTACACATTTGGCACTAGATCAGATTTAAAGGGGCAGAGAAGGGCAGTGTCCCCAGCTATGATGCAGACTAAGAGAATATAAGAAAAAAGCTCTAGAGTGTAGATGTTATAAAAAAATTTTAGTTCCCTCTTCTCCACTACAGTCTGTGTCACAAAGACCTTTTCAATCAAATGCACTTGTATATTTATAAATAATTCAGAAATGCCCCTTCCTAATGGGAAGGAGCAAACCTCTGTACCTAGGTTTAGCTTAGCACTATATAAACAATTAGTAATTTTCATCCCTAAAGGCCACTTACAGGCAGGCTGGCCAAGACCCCAGTCACCAATTCACTGTCTTTGGGATGAAGAATGATTCCCTGCACAATGCAAGAGAAAAATTCTGCTTTTTCATTTCCCACTGACCTTATGCCTTGTTGGGGAAGGAGGGAGGGGGGATGCTGCTTCCATCAGAGCCAGCTGCTGTGGGCACTGCTGCAGGCAGGATGCTCATAGACTCAGTAAACCACTGGCCTGATCTGTGATGGCAAATCCTATGCTCCTAATTAGAGAGGTTCACTAAAGTGACACCAGCCTGTGCTTCCATTGATCTGGCCATTAAAATCCATGCTGTAGGGTTTTGCTAAAAATTCTGATACTGAAATTTTAACACCTCCTTCTACACAAAAAAAAAAAAAAATCCAGTAAAGTAAAACTTACAGCAGACCAGAATTAATAATTTAAAGGTATATTTTATGGTTGATCAAGAAGTGACAGTACAGGCACAATTCCCACAAGTACAGGAGGTTTGGGCATCTCTGTCTGGGAGCCTCCTCACACAGCCATCAGCCACTTAAAGGCCTCCTGTACCTTCCTGAAAAAATCATTCAAGCAAAAGGAATAATTCTTGCACTGCTCCTGAAGCTTTCTTCAAATATATATATATAGCACAGTCCTTTAATAGAACTGTCACGAGGCAGATCAACTGTAGGCTTCATCTGTTTCCAGCAGAAAGAGTTTTAACATAAAGATATTTAGTGGGAATTTCCAAGTCTTGAACAGCATGACCTATACCAGGCTAAGACTATTACAGTTCCTTACCACTTTTCTTCATACATCCCTTTTTAAAACATAGATGGTTGAAATGCTTCTATGATTATTATTATTATTAATAGTCCTTCAAGAATTATACAGCAGCAAGGAGGTTGATCAAAAGACCTGCAAGCTCTGGAAAATTCAGAAAGCACATGGCAATGACAGCTGCCTATCCTCACTGGGGCCTCCATAACTCAAATTCAAATGTAATTTTACACACACCTACACAGTCCCTTTCTCTGTTACACATCCTGCATTTAGTTCCCCATTTAGTCCTGCTTTTGCCTGAACACCTACACCTAGGAAAGTGTTCCTCCAGCAAACTTAATGTTGCTAGAATTAGCTGAATAAAAGGTTTAGTGAGAAGAAAAATTATATGGAATGTACACGTAATAAACTCCTTCAACTAATCCTTGTGGTCATTTTACTGGGATCCATAGAAATCAAACATTTGACTCTTTTTTTTTTTTTTTTTAACTTGGTAAATGCTTAGTTTTCCTTCAGATGACAACATTCACTTTGATCCATGCCATAGATGTGGTCAAATATTCCCACAGGATGCAGATGAAAGCCCACCTATGTATGAAACTGAGCATGGTTTAAAGTAACAGCAGATAAGAGCAGTGGCTGAGCTGCAGATAAAATCAGAGCAATTTACTGCTAATCATTCTGGGGACAGATCCTGCTTAGGGACATCAGCAACATCAGTTATTCTTTTCTGCCTGGAGCAAGGGTTGGAGGAATGAAGAACAAAGAGTATGCTGCCAGTTTGAAAAAAGAAGAAAAAGTGAATTATACATCCGCATAAAACGTTGATTCAGAAATGAACCGCAGAGATCCTAACACTAGGAGGGGGAAAAAGGGAAAAAAGAGCTATCAGGACTGGCTGTCTCTTATCCTGATCGAACAACTGTGATTTATAGCATACTTAGCCAGTTCTTTGTTAACTAAAGTCCAAGCTAAGTAATCTTAAAACTTCAGAAACAGGAAAAAAAATTTAAAAGGAAAAAAAGAAAGCTGCAGCAGCTGTTGTAGCATTATGTTGAGATTTTAGGTTACAGGCCACTTTTTTGTAAAAGGCAGGCTAAGAGCATGACCTAGAAGTTGAAATTGTAATAAATTAATTAATCTATGGGCAAATGGTTTCGTTGTGAATGAAAATTAAAACTACCATTAAAACAACCTGAAAGAAAAAGCAGCTCACCACTTGGATTTGGGGTTGGTTGGTTGTTTGAGGTTTTTCTGATTTTGAGTGGGTTTTTTGTTTGGTTTTGTTGTTTTTTGAGCAAAACAATTCTATTGCTGAATTTCCTAGAACTGTCATTTTTGCAGTGTTTGTTTTATACCTTTGGCAACACTTCTCGTTGAAAATTTTGTTTATGCAATCCCACAACGATTATGAGGTTACAAACTCATTTTTATCTCTACAAATAACCTTCCCAGACCTCCTGCAGGTTTTCTCCTGAGCCATCACTGCTGGACTCTAGAGGAACAAGACTGCTGGGCATGAGCCTTTCACCCATGGCTGCATCTGGCACTAGAACACACAGGGCAGCCCCAGCAAAATGACAAATCCTTCCAAGGAATAGAGGCTGGTGACAGCCTGGGAACATGGGGAGACAGATCCAGGCAGCTGACAATCACTGAGAGCTCCTGAGCCATCTCCATCACTCTCATACATGGACATCATTTCAAGAAGGTCAGTGACACTTCCAGGCACGAATCAAGGGAGTGCAGGCTTGTCCCCATCAGAGTGGCTCTGACACAAAGGCCAATAAAGAGAAAATGTCTCACTGAACTATATTGGAGCTGACAAAGGCAGCAGCTGCTCTGCTCCACAGGGCAAATTTATATCTACAGTGGGCACTGGGAAAAATGGATCCTTACGGAAATTACTGTCAGCTCATCCACTCTTGCCACAGTGCTAAGAGATCCCAAAGAAGAAACCGATCAAATCAGAGCACGACTGAGTTTTTAAACCATGAGAAGTCCACAGATTCATTCAGAGGATTTCTGAAGAGTATACAGAAACACCAGGAGCTAACATTTCCCAGCACACACTGTAAAGAATACTAATAAGTTGGAACAGTAGTGCCTTCAAAAGATACTGATCTCTTTGCTGTGATTCAGAAGCTCCTAGAGGATTTGAAGGATGGATGTTTTGGCATGAGGTCATCAAACCTCATTTTATTAGTGCACAAGGGAAAAATTTACTACTACTACTACTACTACACTACACAGTTGGCCAAAGAAATAATTATTGAGTATGAACTGGCTTAAGCAATAACTGGTAAAAATCAGAATTACTTGAAAAACGAGCAATCTTACACCCTGAGATATTGAGATTGCACAAAACCAAACAAGCGAAAAGAACTCCAAGAGTCCATGTGGTATAAAACATGGCATGGAAAACTGCTGCTGTACCCTAAATCAGCCTTCTCCATGGACTAAGGGACAAAGTCTGTGCAGTTTTGTATGCTGACATTTGTCCAGTGTTTTGCAAATCAATAATGCAGAAAGTAAGCTCTCAGCAACACATTCTGAACTAAGCATTTACAGACAATATAACTGCATTTAGCACATCTGTTCCTGTATTTCTACACTATCAATTTTTCTTTTTTTTTTTAGTATAACTAGTAGTAAATGGCACATCAAAGTATTCTGACGGTCTAAATGAGTTTTTAAACACTTGTGTCTATTTAGTGTGACCCTTTATGTTTACTCTTTATATAAACTAGGATGTGACAATGCTTAGGTAAGGGATAAGGGTTAGAGAGGGCTTTGCACATTCTTCATGGACACCTGCTTTGCACTGACAACATTTTGTTCTCCCAACTCTCTGCAGATGCTTGTCTCAAAAAGCAAATAACCCAAAGATCAGATTAGCAGCCTGATATTTCCATGAGGGCAGCTAAGACTGGCAGACCTCATAGAAGTACTGAGTAGCCCTGAGACCAGCCTCCACCCCTAAGAAGGATTAAACACAATTAGCATCAGGAAAGCAGATGTCTAACAAAGTAATAAACCCTAACTTTTACACAAGGTTAAAAATTTCCCTCTCCTTTCCTCTATTCAGCAAATGATCCATGGCTCCCAAATGTATCTCTTTGCTGCTTTACACCACCTCCAGACTCCCTTATTCTCTCATCAGTCAATTCATTGGCAATCACTTGTCAGCAAAAAAGAAAAAGGCGAAACAACAAAAACGCTTGTTGAGCAAATGTCAGAGAACATTAAATTAACCAGTCAAAGATCAGCAATGAACAGCTGACACCAAATTGAACCCAACACATGGCCCCATTCACATTATTGTTAAACACACATAGTCAATCGCCTCTGCCTTCAAAATGACATTAAAGGATCTTTATTTTATAAAACGAAAATATTTGCTTGTGGATGAATAGTAAGCCTAACATTAAGTACATCATAAAAAGTAAGCTATTACTTTCATGCAGTTTGGATTAAAGGTACTCTCTTACCTCTGAGTACAAACTAAATTATTAAGCATTATTATTAAGCATTTTCTCTTTAGCTCAAAGAGACCCTAAATATATTTCTGGGTACTTCTATTTGTGTACAAAGTGCATATAATCTTATGGGAAGACCTCCCAGGCACCCACTCAAGACTGTATTAAATTCCTCACCTGCTCCATGGAGTCCCCATACACCCCCAGTGCCCCAAGGGAGGATGTGATCTCCAGGGCAAGGCAGCCAAGCCCCCTCAGCTCATGGGGACATGACCTGGGCCTGGCAGGAACAGCTCCATCCCAAAATGACCCAACAATCAGCAGCACCTTTATGCTCACTTCTCCCAAAACAATGATTTCAGCTTGCCCCACCAGCACCCACCACTTGCCTTCCCCCAGGAGCACACACAGCTGCTTCAGCCTTGCTGAGTAGAAATGGGATTTGGCACAGCAACTGATGACTCCAGAATGGAAATATCAAATACCACACAATAGAAATGCATTAAAGAACGTGAGAAGCCTGGTGGCTTTCTCCCCTGGCAGCAAGGGCCATTCTGTGCTGGAGCTAATCAGTTAAGGACAGGTTATATGGGGACAGAGATAGAATTCGATTTGGATGTGAGGGCAAGGAACCTAATTACAGACATCCATTCTCTCCCAACAAAGGACAAAGCCAACCAGGCAATATTTGCAATATTTTAAACACAGGTGTTGAAATGACACATGAAAAGAATCATATTTACAAGAGACTAAGGTACCCAGAGTGACAGGTGTGTTTCCTTTTATTCCTCAAAAAGAACTTTTTCAGCACTGAGTAAATCTCATTACTTCTCTCTATGCCTGTCACCCCTCCCACTCCTGGTCTTATTTAGGTAATAATTCTTAGACATATTTATACTACACATCTCCAGAACAAGAGCTGCCACTTTAAGTTCCAGCGACACCTCACACAACTTGGTTGTGATTTCAGTAAATCAATCTAGGCAATCTACTCAAAATTTAATAAAGTTTTTCAAAAGGGCACAAATTTGCCTCCTAAATCCATATTTAGTCCTGAAAATGTTTCTACAGAAGGCCAGAACAGAATGCTTGTTCCCCACACACATCTCATCCTCGTAGATCCCAATATCCTGTATTGTAGACCCTCTCCTAATGTAAATTTTCCACTGCAATGTCTTAAACTAAAATAGAACAACAAGGATTTCTGCCTTCTGAATACTAAGGTATGTATCACAAGAGAACAAAGTAGCACCTGCATGGTTTTGGAAGCCTCTGCCAAAACCAAGCCACAGTCAGGTAAGCCTTTGGAAGTGCTGAATCCACTGGTGGAGAATTCTGATCACAGATTATTTTGGTCATTTAAAAAAAAAAAAAAAAAAGAACTTCAACAAAAAGAATGAAACAGCCCATATGGCAAATCTCTGGATGCAGAGCAGAGAGGAGAAAATCAGCTTGCCTTACAATGCCCAACTGTCTCATTGGTGATCATTGTCACATCCCAGTGTGGGCACAAGGGTGAGATGCCACAACACTGACACCACTGCATGAAACCAGATACTCAGGAGTGCTCCATAAGCTCTCTAGTGCTTCACTGTAAAAGATACTGATAAAAAAAGATATAAAACTATTGCTTAGTTCAAAAGCCTTGTTAAACCCTTCTACACAAAATCATCCTCTCTCCTTCACTTTAACAGTACTCACCCTGATAAAAGCTCTGTAGAGTCATGATTCTTATACAACAAGATTAGGATCGTTATAATAAAATTAGTAACTGTTCAGGTAATCTATAAGGAATTTCTTTGTCATTTCAAAATAAAAAAGCAGATCCACTATGGCAATAAACAAGTGTATTTGAAGTAAAATTTTTCAGACAGAAAACATCTGAGCAGTCACAGTTCCACCATGATGTCCCTAATCATGAACTATCTGCTAATAAAAGAAATGAACTTCTGCTTGTGTGAGAGACTTAACGCTTACTCACATGCAAAATTTTAAAATTAAAGTCATATTAAAACCCTTGTGCAATGTGCAATGCCCTGGTAAGACTTCATGTGAAACATCTTGCATGGTTCTCACCACCTGGGTTCAAGAAGGAAGAATTCAGACCAGAAAATGACCTGGGAAATTAGGAGAAAGTCTTGTGAAAGAAAACTCTCAGGATCAGGTTTATTTGAACTTCACAGTAAGATGCTATTTGAGCACTCCCAGAACAGTGAGGAGCAGAGCAGCCAGCAGACATGCTGGCAACAACCCCCCAAAACGACATGAACAGGCTGGGGGAGAGCAGATGAGGCTGGAGGAGAATTCAGGGGCATCTTCCTACCAAGCCAAGTGGATTTCAGATTTTATATTCATGGAAATGGTGAAATTGTTACATTAATCAGAACACTGTAACAGTAAAGTCTGATTAAAACAATAAACCTTCTATCTCCCATGCTACTAAACACCATCTGCATCTATCCCTCCGTGCTCCAAAAACAGAGCAAGACTTAGCACAAAACCACGTACAACTGGGAGCAAAAGAAATAATAAGGCTTTTAGAAAAGTGTATGGAATTTTTAAACATTCCTCAGTGTCCTATGAGGGAAAGAAGTAAATAAAACAAAATCAAGCTGCAATCCCAAAATGCATCCTGTACCAGAGCAGGAATGCTTTGTGAAGGATCACCTACCTCAAATCCCTTTCCAGTCTGCTTACTGCCATAATCACAGAACAGAATTAAACGAGGCTCAAGCCTTTACACCTGAATTCTAAATTATGACAGACAAACAGATTCATCTATTTGTTCATTTCAGAAAGCCTAATCCAAGCAACATACAGCATCTACATACATTTTTAAATTTGCTTTGCTGAAACTCCTTATATAAGGATTTTTAATGATATCTGCACTGAAACGTGACATGTATAGTTTGTAACAAAGCAATTATAATATGGCATTTATTTATCTTGAGATATAAACATCTGAATATGCACATTAAGACATTTTCATGTGATTGTTTTCTACTTCCTTTGATTTCTGTAATGACATCAACTCCTTAAATAACTAATACAATTTGAGATATTTAGATTTTTATAATATTTAAGTACCTATATATTGTACAGAAAAATACACACTGTGGTGGGCTGTCCCTGGCACGTGTATGCACACATCCAGTACCTGTATCTGGGAATTTAATTGTGTGATACAAGTGCTGTCACAAATGATCCAAGTCTCTCCTAGAAGGTGTGTGGAGGCTTCCCTCTTTGAGAGTCTGTTTCAGTCCCTGCCGTGGTGATTAGAAGCACCCTGCTGTATTTTGATGTCTTTATAGAGAATACTCAAATGCCCACACTGTCTTTTCTTTTTTTTTTTCTGGTTAGGAGTGCCAAGAAAACAGATTTTTCTCTCTTGTGGTCAACCCAACAGCCCTTTTTTCCTTTGCACTGACCATTTGTAAGTGATGCCACAACTGTGTATAATATTCTGGGTGAGGTTTCACCTGTCTCACTGTTTTCACACCTCCTTATCTCTGCTGAATGCACCTTTCCTGACACCTGTCAGGAACAAGTCTGCCTTTTGCACAGCCTTATGATGCTGCAGTTCACAGTTGTGTTTTCCTCTCCTGACTGATCCTCAGAAAAAAGAGGTGTGTGCCCTTGCAGCTCACTGTCTGCTCACAGGCTTCTGTGTTAAAAGAACATTTCCTTAGCTGTGTGATTAAATAGAAGTGTAGGGAATGTATGATTACGTGCAACAGCCTTTTTCAGACAAATCCTAACCTATGAAACACTGAATTATACTTTGCTATTTATTTTAATCTTTGTAGGGTGCCAGCAACTAAGCCTTCGATGCAGACATCTAACAACTGGCTGAAGTTCCACACTTTTTGGCTTGGAAAAGCTGGGTAACAGCCTGTGATCCTATTCCAACACCAAGTCAATAGTCAACTGCAAGATAATGCTATGACGATTCCAATAAACTGCTTATAAGCACTAATAGAGATGGCAAAAGCTTAGGGAGCTGCAGGAATTCTTTCCCTTACTTAATGAAAAGTAATGCTAAGTCAGCTAGCAAAAATAGGCCTATCAAATCATAACTTTGCAAATCTCTTATCAGACCAGTCAATTCTTCTCTCTCAGTTTTTAAGTTAAGCACTTGAAAATCTCTTCCAGAATGAAGTGTTTCTTCCAAATAAGTATGTTCCCTTTGCTGTATGCTCCACATCAGCCCAGAAGGCACATACAGATAAGAGCATTAAAGGGAAATGTTTAATAGAAGGAGAAGTCATGTGTAAACCAGGACTGAAATTTTATACATAGAGATAAACCTTTTAACACTCTCTTCACAGAGAACATTTTGAATTAGCTCACTATTTTACAAGAATAACTTTTTCCCCCCATTTTTTACAATAACATGTTTTAAAAATCCAATGGTTTACCCAGCTTAGGGCCTGTTAACTTCTGCAAATCTCAGGTACTGATCCAGCTGGCACCACTCACCCCTGGCAGACATTTGGGGTGGTGCAGAGCAGAGAAGGAATGACTATTCCTTCTTCCCCAGCCCACATGGACATGGCCCAACTCCTCCTGCACCTCCCGACCTTTAGCAGGAGCGATTTTCCCATTCCTTGGATCTCAGGGTCTCTATGGAGCAAAGCCCAGGATGGGAACACTAAGGTACACGTACACCCACACCCAGAGCCTGTCTGCTGCTGTGGAAATGAGAATCTGGTCCTGCTCAAAGGTTACAGCTCATGTACAAAGTGCTCATGAAAAAACATGCACGTTTCTTTTCTCCCGTGTTATTCAATGTTTTAAAATTGAAGCAGAAAATAATTACGGGGAGAGAAAAGTCATGAAAGAATTATATCTGCTTAATAGTAACTACCATTCATATTTTTTAAACGGAAAACACAAAGAATAAAGGTGACAGGGAAAGCTGAGCAGCTTTCAGTTTTCTCCAGCTCTGTATAATCCATAAGTCTGATCTCAAACGAGAGAAGACAAAAGCTACAAAAGTCACAATTAAACAACGCTAAATAAAATTCTAAAAAAAGCAAATGTTTGTGCATCTGAAACCTGGTTTTGAAACACTGTTATGGTACATTTCACAATAAAATGCTACAGCCTCTGCAGACATTACTGTAGCTCTTCAGTCAAGTTTCTTTTGCTCCATTCAAAGAAACGAATCTTTCAATACAGGCTTATCCTGGGGTCATTTATTACATCATGTCAGACACAGAAAGTTTCATCTTGAGAAGACATACATAGGGTTTTCATTCATTAGTTTCTTACAGGCTCAAATAACCAAACGAACAAACACACAAAAAAACCCACAAAAGCAAACTCAACCTAACACAAACCAACCAAACCACGAAAGAAAACCCACCCTGGAAAGGTTATCTACTGCCAGTAACATAGTGACAGGTTAGTTAACATGTTTCTACTGATACAATAGTAGGAAAAACCTTGTGAAAGGACGCAACATTCTCATATTTGTATACGTTGTATTCATGCTACAAGGCTGGGGGCTTGTAAGATACCTACAGGACAATTTGAACTTGGCAGAAAGAAAAACGATCACATGCTTTTTATAACCTTTAATCATCACAAAAACAATACCTTAACCCTTGTGAATTCTCAAAGCCATAAAACAGTGGAGTGGGAACGATCCTTGTTTTGATTACATTAGAAAAAGGTGTTTGCATAAGGTGTGAAGCTGACTCAGAACAGTTAAACAAAAAGTAAGAGCGAAGGAGGTGTTACACTCTATGCTGAAATATTGTCAGTCTCAAATATAAAATGGAAATAAAATGAGAATTAAACATTTGTTTCTAGAAACCCAGGAATAAAGAACTCCGAGGTCAAAATAATTTTATCAGCTGCGCACAAGTCACTCAGCACAAACAGGAGCAAGCTACACAATTCTTTTTCTCTCAAGAGTAGGCAATACCTTAGAAAGCAGACATATAGTCTATTCAGCGAAAAAAATTATCTGGTTTACTGTCTGGCCACTCCTCTGAATGTCCAGTAATAAATAAACATCAGTACTAAACATCAATATGGTTCAGAGAGACTGGCAAGAGACCTGCATGATTGCCCAGGAAATATACCAACAATGAAAGCAACCTTGTGTTTTGCAGCTAATTCAAGATGACAAGATGGCAGCTGAATGGATTGTATAGTGGTGTGTGACAAAAACTAGGCCACCATCCCCCAAAATTATTCGAGGACAATATTATGGAAAAGGAGTTACCAACACAAAGTTTCAGCAGAGTTATTTCACATTGCACCCTTATGGCAACATCACAGTTTTTACAAACTTATCTGAGTAAGTTTTGCAGGATCTGATATTTGGGGAATCCAGGATGACAGGCAGATTTATCCTGGCTGCCTGAAAAGCCCTATATTAAAAATCTCAAAAAAAACCCCAAAACATCCCTAAGCTTCCACATTCTGAATCTTACCATTTCAACCACGAAGTGATTCTTGCCATCACCACCCAAAACTCTCAGCAGAATATAACTGTCTTTTGTTGGCATAATCAGCTCACCCTAAGCAATGACTGGCAAGCATTTTCTCATTCTTTTTTCCACAGAAACCTCAGTGGACCAAAGGAAGGAGGGGAGAAAGCAGAAGGGAAACGTCTGAAGTATTTACTCTGACACTCACTTAGCTGAGGATTCTTTTCTTTTTATTTAATACATATATACATGCACACACGCACATATATATATATATATATATATATATATATTAAAGCTGTCTTTCTTTGATCCACTTTATCACGACAGAGCAGCCAAAGCCTCTGGAAGGGCTCTGCACAAAGCTGAGCTCATCCCTGGCAGAACCCGGGCTCCCCCAGCTCCAGCACCCAGCAAACCACGCCAGGCAGGAGGCGATGCCACAAGGGCAATAATCTCTGTAATTCCCCGACTGCATGGGCAATAAATGTCTGCAGCTTGACAGGGAATGTGGGTCAGGAGCAGGGTATGGGCTGGAGGAGTTTTATCTTTTCTCCCCCTGCACAAGGAGTGGGTAAATCCAGTACTTTTCTTCCACTTGGATTTTGTTGGCCGCTACCAACTATTTGATTTCCCTGCTTGATTTCCTAGCTCAGTTCTCACAGGCGCTGGTGCTGCTGGTGCAGCCCGCTGGGGGCGGGTTTAAAGGCCAATGTATATGCAAAGACTTTGCAATACACCTGTGTACATAAGCTCCTTCTCCTTCCTAAAGGGCCCTTTGCATATGAAAAGCGAGAGAAAGGACTCACTTTAACCTCCCTCCCAAAATACTTGGCTCCAGCGGGAAGCTGGCCGGGGCAACCCCCACACAAAGCCGGCAGCCTGCACTGCCAGCTCACAAATTCATTATTCCAGGGGCTACTCATGCGTGAAATATCCGAAACTATCTGATCCCACGCGAAGGGGCTGCTGGTGTATCCTGAGCTGAATACTCCTTCACTAACACGTGTTTAGCACCTCATTCCTTGCGAGGAAAGTATGTAAAAACAGAGATTGTTACTTTACCAGCCGCGCTATAAATTTCTCTGATTGCAGAGCCTGATAGGAAGAGGTGCTGGGAACTCTTAACTCCTACATGGACTTCAACAGAATTTTCACATATAAAGGCTAAAGGATTAGACCTGTAGCAAATCCTGCGGCTTTATTATAAACTTCTCCGGAAAATAAATCTTTCCTCTAAAAACTGCATAGAGATGTAATTTTCTTTGTTTAAATAATCTGCCAGAGAGACAGAAAAAATACATTTAAAGCTTAGACAGCCACTGTCTTGAGATTCTTTACATCAAATAGCTTAAAAAAAAAAAAAAAAAAAAAAGCTGTTGATGAGAAGTCTCTCTAAGTTTTGATCAGAGTTATATCTTGGCACGGACAGTAATTCAAGCAGACAGGCAGATATGTGGGTTTCCTGAGCTCATTTATGCTGCAGGAATGGAGCAACCACACACTTTATACTTACAGGGTGCAGTGGGGTTTTTCACTTTTCAGGAAAGGAGAAGAAAGGAAAGGAGATGGGGGGGGGGGGAAGGGGAAATTTAAAAATAAAAACTATTGAGCAAACAAAACTCAAAACGCTCTCAGGCGACAAAATTATTCCAGCAAAATTGAAAGAGAGAAAACTGCTTCCAAGAAGAAGAAAACAATAAGAAAGACAATGAATAAATGAAGACGAGGGGAGAGGGCTATACACATCAGCATCAGTTGATGTTTCGGTTCTTAGTTTCAAACGAGCTTAACTACAGAGAAGAAACAACAAGCAAACTGACCTAGAGAAGCCCAAAATATGAATTATAAGTAACAAATCTTGCTGCAACTCCATAGCAAAAGAGCATCTGCTTGGAGAGCACACCGGTCCAGCACCAGCCCTGCCACCCCAGGTAGCCCCGCTCGCTAATGAGAATCCTGCCAGGGCAATTTTTCCTCAATGAGCGGCGGTGCCGGGCTGTTCCCGAGGTCCTTACCAGCTTCATGGTGCTGTTGTTCTGTTCCCAGCGCCACAGCATCACACTCATGGTCCGGCCGGCACCTGCCGCGCCCCGGGGCCGCCGGCGAGTGTGCCCGGGACGGGCTGGGGGGGTGGCGAGCCCGGCTGGGGGGGTGGCGAGTCCGGCTGGAGGGGTGGCGAGCCGGGCTGGGGGGGTGGCGAGCCCGGCTGGAGGGGTGGCGAGCCGGGCTGGAGGGGTGGCGAGCCCGGCTGGGGGGTGGCGAGCCGGGCTGGGGGGGTGGCGAGCCGGGCTGGAGGGGTGGCGAGCCGGGCTGAGGGGGTGGCGAGCCCGGCTGGAGGGGTGGAGAGCCGGGTAGGAGGGGTGGTGGTCCCGGCCGGCGGGGTGGCGAGCCTGCCATGCCCGGGGCCAGCGGGGCCAGCGGGGCCGGGCGGTCCCTCCGCGCCGGGGGAGGATCCCGCACCCCTCGGGGCGGGGGTGACCCCGGGCCGGCCCGGGGAGGGGTTTGCACAGAGGCGGGGAACATTCGAACGCGGAGATCAACCGAGTGCCCAGCCGCGTTCTAGAAAGATGCTCAAGGAGACGTTTTAAAGCAAAACTGCGAATTGCCGGAGTTTGTCCCCATTTTGAGAGCCTGGCTCTGTTAAAAGCGCAGGTTCCGAAGCTGTCGTGTTGTATCAGCATCTGGCGTGACCCGAGCTGCTTCCACTCCGAACTGGGTTTATACCGAAACCTGCTGGGGTGGGAAAGGACGAGGCTCGCCCTGAGTGAAAGGGGAGAGTATTCTGCCTTAAAAATTATTCGACGGGTGAGCATCGCAGATCGGATTCGGAAACATAAACAGAGTGTTTAGAATAATTAGTATTTTTAATATGCAGAAGAGCCGTTATTTCTTGTCAATGAATATCAGAGTTTGCCACATCGTATTTGAGACACAGCTATTCAAGCTGTTTGTAAATGCCAGGCTATTCCACAGGTGCTCTGTTTCCCCCTCTGAAATGCCTCCCTGCTCCCCTGGAGCACCTTGCCCGGCACAGCAGTGCAGACAGGATTCTCAGCTGTGGCAGGATTCATGCCTGCTCTTGCCCAAGGTGCTGTGAAATCACCATGAAATCATTGGGAACCACACTCCTCACCCTTCTGCTCTGCACAAAGTGCTACACCTGACAAAGGCCAGGCCGCGGAAATACAGGGAATTAAAACATGTTTGAAGGAATTCCCCAGGCCACCCTTTTCAAATCCTCTCACCAAATACAAGTTTTGATTCTCACAAAGATAACTTTGCTGGCTGCAAAGGAGGGGAGGTAAGAAACGACCACAGGCATAACCCATAGCTAATGGGTCCAGGGCCCACAAGCAGTTCAGCAAAATTCTCTAATGGTTAAATCATTTAATTATCCAGTAAAAAGATGTTTAAACATTTTTTAAAATACCAAATTGTACTCAAACTGATCACTTTCTTATCTGAAAATTGTCCTTTTGTATGATTTTACTGGCAAGGCTGCTTCATGTATTCACTCAGTATGTTGCTGAAGAAATTCAATAAATCAGTAAATTTGAAATTCTGCAAGTACCCTTTTCCATAAGAAAAAACGCATGTGCCTTCTTACTGAACTCTTTTCCCTAGCAGTTATGCTTCTACGATTTAGATTTAATCCTTTCAGTCTGTAATTGTCTCCTTGTTCTAGTTTATTACATTACGTGATAATGAAGAAGAAATAATTATTGAAACAAGCAATCATATTTCTGCACTGTAAAAAGATTTGCCTCACCAAGGTTGGTAGGTTGAAGAGCTATGTACAGAGAAAGAGCTGCATGTTGAAAGCACTCCAAGACTTTATGCATACAGGTTACCTTTGAACTGCAGAAGTAAAATCTGAATCCTCTTCTGAGAATAAAGAACTCTTGTTCTTTCCCTTCAGGCCAACGTGGACCAAAGCCCTAGCACAGCCAAATCTTCCCAGCCAGCCCTCTACGTAAGCAAGTACCCTGCTGAAAGGTCATTCCTACAACACTCAGAAGAGAGGAAGGTCACAGCCCATTCGAGGGCTTGAACATAAGATGTATGGTCTTCAGGAGGGTCACAGGCTGAGACAAAAACCTGCTGACAGACTCATGAATGAGGGAATGAATGCGTGCACTGGGAGGGAGAAGCCTGGGTGTGATGCCAAAAGGATTTTCTGAGAGCATCCCAGCAGCACCTTGGAGGAGCTGCCAGTGCCTGCAGTGCGCGCTCCCGGCTGAGCTTTGTCCCTTCCCTGCCGCTGGCACGGTGGGAGCATCCCAGGGCTTCCCATCAACCTGCTGGCATCTGCCTAAATATCGTGACATGATGGTGTTCTGCTTCCAAAAAACACACCGACTTCAGGCAAAAAACCAAGGGAACTGAGACAAGTGGAGCTTTACACTTGCAGGATTATGGCCGGTACAAAGGGCCAAGACAACCCACAGCACAAGCCAGCGTTGCCTCAGACACTTCCTAAGCCTCTAAAAAGGTTGTTGGTGATCTGCTCTGCCAGTTTGAACAGCCAGATACTTTCATTCAACACTCAACCTGGTGCCAAAATCAGAAACTCTAAGAAACAAAGGAGAGGCCTCAGAAAATGGCAGATTTTTGTCTACCGTCTCAGGGAAAACTCCTTTTTCTGGGATCCAGGGAACAGAGCAGAGCCAAACTGCCCCAGCAACAAAAGGCAGATTAAAAGACCAGATATAGATGGAAAAACTCTCTGGCCAACCAAGCCTGTTTCTTTGAACACAGTTTGCTGTCTGCTCTTACATTAACTGAAGTGTGGCTCAAGTTTGATTATTTTCTCATTTTATCCCTGTTTGAGCCAGCTGAGCACACTGAATGTGGACAGAGATGCTCACATGTAATCAGCCTGAAATACTAATAAAGCAAAGCTCCTGAGGTTAAAGCATAAGCTCTGTGCCTCCCAATCACTTTTTAAGCCAATTAATATCCTTAACTAAAATCTGTGTTGCTTTTAGACACTTTCATTTAGTGGATTTTCCCAAGCCAACCTTGATTTGGGACAAAGATCCCTCGAGTTCTGATAGCGTTGCCAGGTGTAACCGGAATTTATTTCTTCCATTAAAAAGTAAGACTTTGGAGATGCCTTTCATCCTCCTATCTCCTCTTTAGGCTCCCACATCACAGTGAGAGAGATAAGGTTAGGACTGAAGCTGGTAAAATCCATGCATGACCTCTTGCCCCCTGGCAGCATCCCGGCAGGAGCTCCTCCCCAGTTGCTGTGCCCCAGCTTTGCTGAAGGATCCAGGAGATGCCTTTCCCACACAATGCCCAATTTGAAAAGAGAACAAGGACCAGATATTTGCTTGTATTTGAATCCTTTAAAAACCATAAAGCATCCAAGCTCACTAAGCCTTTATTATGATCTTCAGCAACACATAGATGATGACATGGGGTCAATATTAAATTGAACCTTCAGGAAAGGACATTATTTACAGCTCTAATGGGCATCTAAACTTCCCTATTAAAGTGCTGAACAATACACTTGTTATTCACCAGCAAGTCTTCAATGACACAGAAACACATGTCCCCAGCAAACCCCGTGCTCTAACAAGACATCATTCCAGTTCCCAAAGCTTTCCAAATAAAACTGCTGGAAAAACAGGAGGAAACAGGTGTTGGAGACATTATGAATGAACTCAGTGCACACAGTCATTGTCTGTGCAACATTTACTATAAAGTAAGCTTGGGGAAATCCGTTCACTAATAATTCATTGTTTGCCTATGAAAAATATGTGTGCTAACAACTTGCTCCACAATCATTAAACAAAGCCACACTCCTGTACTTACCCATTACTTTTGCTTTTTAAACACATCAACATTTTGCTGGTTTTGGTTTTTTGATTTTTTTTTTTAAAGAAAGCATATTAGAGAGTTTTATTACTGCTTTTCAATGCATTTTGGTCAAAAATACTACAATCTTCGGTTCACTGGAAGCTGGGTTTTAATCTGTTTTTACTATATGACATATGTCTTCATTTCATGATTACAGAATGGAAATATCTACAAATTATAATCTTGACAGCATCTTTGAAATTTTCAAGCTGTCAATAACAGTATTTTGCTAAGCATGATGTGGGAGAGAACAGGAGCCTAGCTCACGGAATCGTAACAAGATGCTTAATAATTTTCATTCCAAAAAAGCCCTAAAAATGGTGTTGAGCAGGAGCCTCTGAATTCAACATTTTCTAAACCAGCAGATGAGATGCTCTGCATTGAGTAGCACCATTAGAGGACGCAATTCAGGAGCTGCACACATGGTTACTCTTGATTTTCAGCAGTTGTTGGGAGGTTGTGGAGCACACAGAGGCAGCTTGTGCTGGGTACCAGGTGAAAGAGAATGAGATGGCCTTGATAGCCACAACCTCCCACCAGTCCCAGACACAAGTACAAAAAGACAGAAACTCAATTAATCAACAGCTGAAGCAGACAGTATTATTACTGGCAAATGAGCATCCTTTCTCTGGAAAACATGTCTTGTTAAACTGGTATTTACTGCTGAGTTCACAGGAGCTTACGAAAGTGATAACACAGATATGATTCTGTGAGGAGGCTCTTGCCTCATTTTCCCCTGGCATGGTGAAAACCAGAATAATAACAAATCAACCCAGCAAACATCTGGGGGACTGAAAAGGAATTAACTGGTTTAAAAACACATGATAACTGGGAGATTATCTTTATGAAAATAAGTAGCTTGACTGTGTTTCACAGGAATAATTTTCAGCCCTACTTTTCTGAGCAAGTCCTAAATGGGACTATGAAATTTGTTGGTGGCACATCAGTAATAGGAGAAGCAAATGGCAAAAAAAGAGGAGGCTCAAAGCAAAAAAAGCCCATCTATACTGACTAAAACCACGAAAAGGTGTTAACACGGCAAATGCAATCTTGTAACGAGGAAAACCTAAGAATGTCACGGAGCAAGTGACTCTCCACGAGCTCAGTGCTGCTGGCGAGAGCATCACGGCCAAGATGTGCCATTGGGATGCCAGGGTTCGTGCTCTGCTGTGGGGGTGATGCAATACTTGCACATGAGAACAGGTGCTTATCAAACAAGAACAGGCTTTATCACCTGCTGCGTTTAGTGCTGGTTGCGTAAAACAGTTCAGCAGGTTTAACCTTTGGAGAGGCTTCAGAGGGGAGCCGCCAGAGTGACTTAAGGACTGAAAAATGCGGATCACGAGACAAGATTCAAACTGCTCCATCTCATTTGTCAAAGAAGAGCAAGGGCAAATATGAGATCATAACATGAACTAATTAAAAAAAAAGAAAGCAAGTCAGCAGAAGTCATGTGGACTGTTTTATGGAGGAAGTCAGAGTGAATAATCGCATTTATTGCTGTCTTATTTATCATCAAAGGTTATTTCTTAGTTCCCCATTAAAGTGTATCAGTCAGCCACAGATCTGTTCTTGCCGACCTCGAATCTTTACTATCACCTGACACAGCAGCCTTCAAGGATTCCAAGGAATATGCCAGTAATGGAAACCTTCCTGTGCTCCATCCCAAGTCCCAGTCTGCTGGCACTCAACAGCTCACCAGTGCATCAAGAAATAGCTGGGGTCTGGGGCATTTAAAAAAAAATATTAAATTCTTGATTCAGAAAACAACATGTTGGGGGAAAAGCTGCTAAATAAAGTAACAAAAATACCAGTACACTGAATACCCGCTGGTTAAGCAATGCTGACAATATTAACAAGGCCACCCAGATGATGGAGAGCAGTAAATTCTCACTCTGGTCTGAGGGACAAAAGTGCTCAAATTGTTACTTCCAAGCACCCTGGTCCCACAGCCCAAAGGTCTGAAAAGGACAGTAATCCAGGGATTATCTTTGCCAAGAAAACCTATGAGTCCTCCTTCAAAAATTGTAGAGCAGTGTTGTCTTTGGATTGGAACATAATCCCAGCCCACACTCCCAGCTCTATGACCTGATATGCCCTTCCCCAGTTTCCCAACATGTAAAAAATAATAATATTGATATCAAACAAAAATAGATTGACTTACTATATATGAGACTAATTCTTGAGTCATATTATTTTGATAGGCAGACTAAAATACAGACAGGAAAATGTTATTTGCTCTCTTTCTGCTGAGTCTTTGCCAACTGCCTTGAACAGCAAGAATTTAAAATTAACTAAGCAATTCTACTTAAGCAGATGCAGAATAATACAAAAAAAGTGATTCAATTAGTCTGTAGACAAAGCTGCTCAGTGCTAACAAAGGATCACTCACCATAACTTCTGAAACCTGTCCCACAAAAGAACACATACCAAGATTTAATTAAAAAATAGCTGTTACTCATAGCCTTGATCAGCCACCTGGAACACTTGATAACAACTGGTATCCACCAGATCTTCTTGCCAAACTCTTTATGCTTCTCTCTTAAATGAAGTAGTTGTTAATTCAAGAGAACAACATTTTGTGACACAATGAGCCTATATGGTAGATTTGAGTTGAAATTTATGTTATGAAATTATGTATGCATACAAATACAGAAATACTGAAATATATAATGACTTTATTAGGGGTGCATTTATTAGGGTAACCTTCCAAAACCCAAAGGGAGCCTAAAAGACAGATAGAAAGAGACTTTTTACATGACACAGGGGAATGACTTCAAACTGAGAGTAGGTTTAGACTGGATATTAAGGAAGAAATTATTTCCTGTGAGGGTGCTGAGGCCCTGGCACAGGTTGCCCAGAGAAGCTGTGGGTGCCCCATCCCTGAAAGTGTCCAAGGCCAGGCTGGATGGGGCTCTGAGCAAGCTGGTCTGGTGAAAGGTGTCCCTGCCCAGGGCAGTGGTTGGAAGAAGATGATCTTTAAGGTCCCTTCCAACCCAGGCTCTATTTAGAGTTGACTCCATTGAGCAGTTTGCCTGTAAAAGCTCATTAACTTACACTTAACTTACTATTGGTGGAAGTGCCATAATCAGGTCTTCCCAACTAATTTGATTGCAAAGTATTTCCAGTGCCCACAGAAGGTTCTGGATGCTGCTGCTCTCCTCACACTTAGGTTTCCAGCACTGCCTTCTGAACCTGCATCTTCAACTCTAAACAAGCAAATACAATGCCCAGGCTTGCTCTGAGTATGCTGACAATGGCATGGAACAATGCTAATGGATTAGTAAGGCCATCCCATTAGTTTTTGGTTGTTTTAGAGCATCAGCTTTGAAAGCTTCCATGCTTTGCTCATGGCATGGCCCTGAGTCAGAGGCTGATATCACCACGGGCAGCCCTGCACAGCTCCCCTTGCTTTTCCTGCTCAGCCAAGAGATGGGAGGGAGCTGCTGCCATCCCCACAGAACCACCTTCTGTGTGCCCCCTTCCCCAGCCTCTAAGGCACACATGACTTCAGGGATGCATCATTTCCCTTTCAGTCATTGCCATAATCAGCTCCCTGAAGGCAGCAATTTGGAGACACAAACACAGGTTGTGAAATGCAGCCTAGTATTTTCATGATAAATGCTCCTTACTCTGGAAGAGCTGGTCAAAGACCAACACCACAGGGGACAGCAGCATTGGGGTAGACCTCATCTCTTACCCAAAAGGAGTAAGGATGGAGAAAAGCTCTTAGTGCAGGCTTGTAACTAGAGCAAAGCACATTGGAAAACCCACACATCATAAATCAATGGACACGTGTAAACAGAGGAAAAACCCTGGTCCTGTGCTAGGGATGCCCAAGTACCCAAGCTGGATGCCCAACAAGCCTTCCCTCTCTCTCCTCAATAAATTCACATTTCATTCAGCAGCCCAACCAAAATTGATTTTTAGTTCCCATAAGAGTTCTGTGCCCTCAGTGAACCTTCTACCTGAGCTAAGAAATTAAACTATAGTGAGAAACCAAGAAACACTTGTTTGTTGTTTGTTTATTGTCTTCTGGGGTTTTTTGTTGTTGTCTGTTTTTAATACGGGGAACACTGTTGTGAAAAACATAATTACTTGATATGATCATACATAACAAAAAGTAATTCTTCTTCCTCTGCATACTCAGAGTCTGCTGAGTTGAATGCACCAATTCTTCAGTTTTTCACAGAGTAACACTCATTGTGCATGTCACAGGGGAATGACAGGCTGCAGCCAGAGCAGTGCTAATTTGACATTACAAAACAAAGGTACAAGGAATTAAATAATTAGAGCCTTAATGACAGAATACAATGCATGTCTCCTTTGATCATCTCTTGAACTCTAAAGATAAAAGCAGGGTAGAAATGTGCATACAAGATGTGCAATAACTGAGAGTTTCAAAGTGTACTGGAGCACATTGTAGTGCACCCTTCCACAGTACTCCAGCATCTTAAAAGACCAGCTTTTCAGAGCAAAAACTTCTCCAAATGTCTGGGCTACTTCTGCCCCTTTGTACTTCCCTTCCAGCTGCTTTCCCCTCCTCTGCCAGCCTCCCCTTGGCTCACTGCACTTGTGGGCAGCTGGAACTTGTTTGGCTCTGCTACTGTTTGATAATAGCAAAAGTGAAACGAAGTAACTTCATGTTTCTCCCTACTCTTCAAGATCATTTAAAAATATATATATTTATCATCTATTAAGTCCATTGACTGGAAAAAAAAAATTTCCTAAAACTTTGCCTCCTTTTTTTTTTCAATTGTTATTTAAAATATCTTTTCCACCTGCTTTCAACTTTTCTTTCAGTTTCACCCTGCCACATCATCAAACTTGTCAGCTGGGGGGAAAAAAATCAAGATTCATTCAAGCTCAAAAGAGTCTGCAGCAGTCTAAAAGTCAACTAAAGATATTACTTAGCTACTTTTTAGCTGCTATTTCCCTCTACTCTGAAATTGAGGACAGAAACAGAAATAGTAATGACAAAAAAAAAGAAATTAAGATGCTGATATTTATCATGAAGGACTGCTCTAGGCTGTATCAAATAGAAATGCAAATTCTTCTTACACAAAGCTGGATAGAGACAACCAAATCTCAACATATTCCTGCTACTTTAAAAGAGAGAGATTCCTCTAAAGGGTAAACAAGTGACAAGCTGCCTAAGGTAGGGGTTCTGAAAACAAGTTTTATCTAAGAAAAGCTTTTCTAGTCCCTGGAGTTGATATCCAATTAATGCTTCTGGTATTCTAAAGGGATTATCACTTGCTTGAAAATAAACATAAAAATTCTGCTACAAAACTTGGTTTATGTTTTTGATGGATAAGTAAAATAGCACAGAGCTATGAATATAGGTTTTTAATTTAGTATTATTCTCCCACATATTATCATCATCAAGGATTACTCCCATGGCTTACTGGCACTGTCATTCTTCTTTATCTCAAAATATGAGACAAAAAGAAAATATGAATAAATAAAAAGAAGCTACAGCATATCCCACTGTTAACAACCAGAAGCATTTTGCTGTGTTCACCTTATATTGCACTAATGAACAGAGCACATCCTCACCCCATAAATGTCAAAAAGATTTTAATTACCATTCAAATCACTCTAGGAATTGGGCTATATCTTCATGATGGGGAAAAGAAGTGCATGTTACTTTAATCTGCTCCCAAGACTGGCCCAATCTAGACCATGACCTGCAGCCCAGTCTGACTTGAACAAAATAATTAGTGTTTACTAAGATAACTCAGTTATCAGCCTCAATTTCAGATGCCTGTCTAAGAACATAACATCAGCATTTTGACTGAGATTCACTTAAACAGTTAACACATTTCTAGATATAAAGCTGTATTAGAATACCAGGCAATTTTTCCCTGTATTTGCACCATTTCCTATCACTTGTATGTCTAATTAGCTGATATCTCAGTACTAAAAATTACTGCTGGCCTGTTCTCAATGTACCTTAATACGATGACTAAAGAAAAAATAAGAAAAATCCAATTAAGATTTATGGGGTCTGACTATTTGCCTTTTAGTCTGACAATGTAATTTAGCATTTCACCTTAATATTCAACTCGTGTAACTAGCAATTACAAAAGCTGCAAGGTATAAAAGAATCAGACCTGTTTGATTACATTAAATTAAACATTTCTCATTTTTATTAAGCATTCTTTCACTGGTGTCAGGCCATGCCCCAAAGAGGAGATTCTAATACTGCTTTTAAGCTATTAAGAGATTTTAAAACACTGTCAAACTATGGTCTGAATGTCCTAAAATGTGGTAGTTGTGAGCACAGTGTTATTTCCACAGGCTAGCAGCCTCTGAAAACAAGATTGGTTTCCAACCTCTAGTTTGGTTACACAGAGTTCAAATCACAGACCAAGGGGGGAAAAAAAAAAGACTGCTGCTACTGTTACTGCACTTCACTAGTGTGAGTAGGAAAAATAAATAAACCTGAGAACAAGCTATTATTAGTTTTCCTCTGCAGATAAATATTATTAATGCTGCTTGGTTTACTCTCCAAGCACTTGGCCCAAAAGAAGCAGCATTCCACTGACCTCTGCCTTGGAAACTGGGAGGTTTGGTTCATCCAAGTCCTAAGAACGGGAAGGAGGAGGGAAGAGAGGGAGGCAAAAAGAGACATCTGCCTGGGGATGCCTTCCAAAAACTGTGTGTCCTATTCATGTGGCTTGGGAATGCATTGTCCCTCTGGCACAGACACAGAGCATTCCTGGACAATAAAAAGTGAGGGATCTTTTTGGCTAAATTGAGCAGTGCAGGTAAGAGTGCCTGAGCTGGGCAATGCAGGCTTTGTCTCCATCTGAAACATTCGGTCAGATATTGTTCCCTTATGTTAAGTGGTTTTAAATCTAAAGGGCAAGCCCAATAAAAGTGTCCCTAAATAAGTTAATTTCAATCCAATTTTACCTGTCAGTAAGAGCCAGCTCAGCTAAACCCTTCACCTTGCAGCATCCTCTGAGCACAGCCCATCAGTGCAGGGGGACTCTTACCTGTGCCAGGGGTGCCTGCACTTCACTCACTGCCCACCTGAGCAGCCCCACGCTCACCTGGGCACTAAAATCCACCTAAACCCCGTCTTGAACCAGCTCCACCTTTGTGTCACCACCTTTTACCTGCTGCTTCCAGGGGGAGCAGAACCTGGGATGAAGGAGAGCAAGAAGGTGACCACCAGAGGACTGGGAAGAACAATGACCTTTAAAGACCTTCTGGTGTGCTGGCAGAAATACAGAAAATACTAGAAATGTTCAGTTACAAAGTCTTGGAAAAGCAACCCAAAAAAATACACCTGAAATTCAATATATTTCCTTTCATCTCCTTTCACTGCAATTACAATCGGGGTTCACTGTAAGCAGCATTTGTACCACCATGATCCAATTCATTTTCCAAGTGCTGTGAGGATTAAGCACATATGAACCAGAAAGAAAGAAAGAAAATACAAACCAACCATCACACATGAGAAAAAAGGTCTGGCTTCCATTTCAGGGAATATTAATAACTGAAATTGTTAACAAGTGACTGACAAAAATTGTTCTGCTTCCTGCTGGTTTAACTGCTTCTAGGCAAAATTATGATTACTGCTAATAAGCCTAGAAATCTAATAAGCCTTAATAACAATACAGATCAGCAAGTCACAAAATAACTACACTTTGTAGTCCAAATGGATCTCCTGCAGCCAAAAATAGCGTGAAGGTGGCTTGAAAGAGCCAAGTGAAATTAGCACTTGATATGCATGAGGCAAGGGACTTTGCACACAAGGGTACCATTTAGTTGTATTTCAGGTCCTGTTAAGTTGGCTCACACTGCCATATTAACTGGAAATCCAAAGATGATAGCTATAAGGACAGTGTAGCTTCTTCAGAAATATTTTTTCCCCCATTAAAAGTATTTTTCTTTCATTTTGAAGGATCGTGGTTTGGGTTGGAAGGGACGTTAAAGACCATCTAGTTCCAACATCTCTGCCATGGGCAGTGACAACTTCCACTAGACCAGGTTGCTTAAAGCCCCATCCAACCTGGCCTTGAACACTTCCAGGGAAAACTTCCAGACCTGACAACACAATGGAAAATTTTCAACCATAATTCCAAACAAATGCTTGTGACTTTAATGGATTTCTATTTTTCCTCCAAAATAGACTTTTGTGGCACAGATCACAGCAGCTACAACAGAGGGAAAGAGACTTTTAGGTCAGACCTCCATCACAGGTCAGATCACATTTCCATACATAACAAAGCTGATCTTAGCTCCAAAGTGCTGCCTGCAAGATTCACAGCAAATAACCTGTGCCATTACTTCAGTGGAAAACATAAAGCTCTGAAATGCTCCAGCAAATGCAGATGTTTTGTAGGAACAGAGAATCCACAGATTAAGCTACAGAACGTGGCTTTGTCAGGGAGCAGGAGGGGCTGAACAGTGATCTCCTTTTTTTCTTGGTAGCTACAACTTAATCTGTATTCCCCTGCTAAAAGGATTGCAATACAACTCTTTATAATGAAAGGACAATTAAGTCACATTACGTGCAAAAAGTCATCATTTGATAATGATCCACTAATTTCAGCAAGATAAGACACTAATCGCTTATGGTAATCGAATTTGCCCTGGTAATGCAGTGACTGGACCCTGCTGAAGCAATTCAGAGCTGTTCATTAGCTCTGCACCCAGATGCCACCAGGTCACAGCGTGTCCCTGATGGAGACGCTCCAAGGCTGGCAGGACACCACGTTACCTCCTGTTCCATTTTTGTACCAGAAAAGGGAGATTCTGGATTCATCAGTCATACTTACTGCATGAGTTTCCAGCCACAAAAGTACTGGTGTCTGGCAATTCAGAATACGATGTTGCACAAAGAAAGGCTCCATTACGTATTTTTTACATTATCTGTGCCCAAAATCAATGACTGCCATAAAACACTGTGGATTTTTTTTCCGCCGACATTGAAAGAATGATCTATAATAAAAGCATATCCGTAATAAATCTAATCCATACTCAATGGCTACTTAATCCCATGCAACTCATCCGGGAAAGCAAAGGAAAATTAGCTGTGCTTTGGTTCTGCCCAGCACCACCAGGTGGCAATAGCAGCCCAGCTAACCCATCCCACCAACTGCTTTATTCTCCTTCCTTTCTCTCAGCTCTACCCCCAGCTTTTTTTAACTTAAATTCAGCATCAGACTAAGCATCTAAAATAAAAAAGACCCCCACAGCTACTCCTGCTTCATGAGCTAGTCCAAAGACTGGGTCCAACCTAAGCAGCTCCCAGGAACCCGTGACTGACACTTCCAATCTGGCAAATCCTGCTGTTCTTGCCTCATGCAGATATCCATCACATTCACTTGATTTCTGCAAACTGACACCTCTTCGATGTATTTTGGCTCAAAGAGAGAACAGCATGCAAGATTCCACTCATTCCCTATCCGAATGTTTCATATATGCCCCAAACTACATGATATATGGAAAAGCAGGAAAAAGAAAAAATACGAAAACGCAAAATACTTTTTGATAACCTGGAAGTGACAGAAGTACACCAGGCCTGGATTTGAACAGAAAGCTAGATCCAAAAAGTGGCTTATATTTCTCAGATTTCAGTGAGGTTGTTATATAAGTGAGTTGGGACTCTATGGTCTTGCTTTACCAATCATTTTAAGTTCAAGCAAGAGGCAGAGGTAGCTTGGTGCATGGAAATTAATTGCCATTTTAAACACAAGTTGCAGACATCACCCTGAATGATGATGCTGTAAATCAAAGAGCAATCTGGCCTCATCTCAGTATCCCAGCAGTATTCTCAACAATCTAGTAAATAGATCTGTGGGGTTTTTTTTAAATGGATCTGTAGGAAAAATATAATCCTAGGCAAATTCATATAAAGTTACATCTCTGATCCGACCTCACCAGTATCCTATCTGGAATTACAATAAGGAAGCAAAAACGAGTCACTGATCTAACACCTGCTTTTCAGACATACAGTTCTGAGTGCTCAGTTACCCCAGACCACCTGGAACTTCCAGCTCCAGCCCCACAGAGATCAGCATTCCCTCCCTAACAGCCATACTGCTGGCCTGCCAGGAGTCACCCACTGGCCTCAATCAAAAACCATTTTATATGACTCTAAGGTAGAAGCTGGAACAATTTGCACTGTAACTACGGTTCTCTACTACGATTTTCTGTTAAAGGGAGTTTTTTTATCAAAAGTCTCATCCCTGCACTGGGAAAGGAAACGTGACTGAAGTTGGTAGAAGAAAAAGAGGAAGGGGAATTACATCCTCCTGGCTTTCACCCATCACTGGAGACTTCTATACCTGAGTGTGTCCATGCTTAGGATAGATTTATCTTCTGGTAGCCAAAACCCAACAGCATCTTCCTGTCAGAGGAACAGCTGCTCAAATGCAAGTTACAGACTAGGACTATTTGTCCCAAATTGCTTTGGTCTTTAATTTCAGTTCCAGTACTGTCTGTAATTCTATTCATAAAGCTAAATTATTACTTGAACTGCATTCTAGCTCCTTCAGAATTTAAAACACAAAATCAGAATATGAAAATAGCACTGCCTCCAGCTGCAATACGTTTCTTATTTCTCATTTGCACCCACACTCATCGGAAATGTAGTTCAAGTGACAACCTGAAAATTGGTTTTCATCTCAACTTGTACATGGAGGTTCCACCTCCCTGCCTTTCTGTTCCTTACATCCCATAAGCACCCAAAACAATGACATGTAGAGTGGCAGAAGACGAGCCAAATACCTCTCCAAGGTACCCCAAGGCACCACACATCTGAGCAATGGGCACCGAGCTCTGCAGAACAAAACCAGATACCAAAATCCCAAAACACACTTTAATTTGATTTCATTCTTTTGGGCATTCAGCCTCAGGCCTACCACTGCAGCTGTTCACAGCATGCATTAATACTTTTGTGCCATTCCTAAGCCAGAGGGGCAACATTTTCCCTTTCAGCCTCTTGAATGGAAGCAATGCAATGTGGTAGAACCAACCAGAGCCCCACAAAAAGGGGAACAGCAGCAACCTCTGCAGCACTCCAGAGAGCATGGCAAGAGCTCCCTGAGGGAGAGTCCTGCTCATCAAACCTTTTGCCTTTTATAACAGGGTAATTCACCTGGTTCATCAAGGGAAGCCAGTTGATGAATTTTTGGATTTCAGTAAAGCTTTCAGTAGTGCCTCTCAGAGTGACCTTCTGGACAAAATGTCCAGCACACAGCTGGATAAACACATCATGGGATGGGTGAGCAGCTGGCTCAGGGGTTGGGTGCAAAGGGTGACAGTGAATGGGGTGGCATCAGACTTTCACTAATGGGGTTCTGTGAGACCCCATCTTAGGCCCTGTGCTCTTCACCATCTCCATTAATGACCTGGATGCAGGACTCAAAGGAACACTAAGGCAGTTTGCAATGATACAGAACTGGAAGGAGCCTGCAGGGAGGCCCTGCAGAGAGATCTGGACAAACCAGAGGACTGGGCAATCACTAATGACATGGAGCTCAACAAGGGAAAGTGCTGGATTCTGCAGCTGGGATGGGGCAGCCCTGGATGTACAGACAGACTGGGGAATGAGACACTGGAAAACAATGCCACAGGAAGGGCCCTGGGGGTCCCGATCAGTGGCAAGCTGAATGTGAACCGGTAGTGCCCTGCAGCCAGGAGGGCCAGCCCTGTCCTGGGGGCATCAGGCACAGCAGCACCAGCCGGGCATGGGAGGGGATTGTGCTGCTCTGCTCTGGGCTGGAGCAGCCTCACCTCCAGTGCTGGGGCAGCCTTGGGTGCCACAACATAAAAAAGACATTAAGCTGTTAGAGAGAGTCCAAAGGAGGCCAGGAGGATGGTGAGGGGTCTGGAGGGAAGTGTGAGGAGCAGCTGAGGGCACCGGGTCTGCTCAGCCTGGAGGAGACTGAGGGGAGACCTCAGTGCAGTTAAAACCTCCTGGTGGGGGAAGAGGAGGGACAGGCACTGATCTGTGCTCTGTGTGACAGTGACAGGACTGAGGGAATGGCCTGAAGCTGTGTCAGGGAGCTTTGGGTTGGACATCAGGAAAAGGCTCTTCACCCACAGGGTGGCTGGGCACTGGAACAGCTCCCCAGGGCAGTGGTCACTGCAGCAAGGCTGGCAGAGCTCAAAAAGCATTTGGGAAACATTCTTGGGCACTGGTGTGATTCTTGGGGTGTCCTGTGCAGGGCCAAGAGTTGGACTTGATGATCCTTGTGGGTCCCTTCCAACTCAGAATATTCTATTATTCTGTGGACCAGGCTGCCCAGGGCGGTTATGGAGTGTCCCCCTCTGGAAGTATTCAAAATCCATCTGGACACGTTCCTGTTTTAGGTGACTCTGCCTTGGCAGGGAGGTTGCACCAGATGATCTCCAGAGGTTCATTCCAACCTTAACTATTCTGTGATTCTGTGATAAAAGACCACATAAGTCAGGCTTTGTTCTGTGTTCAAACTGGTAAAATTTACAGAGCTAAATGCAAAGCCAACCTGCAGTAGCTCTAGATCTCTGGAAAAGAAGCTATTTTTAAACTGCAGTAGCAATGTGGACTGCATAAATTAGCATAATCTCAGCCTCTACAGATAGTTCTCAGCTGTTTTACATACTACAAATTAACACTGCAGATTCCTCACTTTTACAAACGTGGTCAATCATCCATTTCATGGGGCTTAAAATCTCATTTTTCCATCCTATAAAATCTCAAGAGCCTTTTTTTACTCTCCTCTTTTCCTTTTCAGAGCAGTACTATCACAGGCCGAGGTTCCATTAAAAATCTCACAAGGTTTCGTGTGTAACTGATG
The DNA here is from genome assembly GCA_037013685.1 of Acridotheres tristis. Lineage (NCBI taxonomy): Eukaryota > Metazoa > Chordata > Aves > Passeriformes > Sturnidae > Acridotheres > Acridotheres tristis. The sequence goes on along the minus strand of CM072890.1, from coordinate 7,404,890 downwards.
GTTCTGTGGCTGCCTAAATGCAGGACATCCTATTATTTTCTCAGCTGATGATTTTCTCCTCGTGGGCAGATGGCATAGAAGTGGAGTGCAGATGGAAACCCACGGCCCACAGACTCCTCGTTATAATTTGAAATAGCGTTAGCAGCTCTTCAATTCTCATCTTCTCTTTAAATTATTTTCAGCAATAAAGAATTAACTGCTGTTTTCAGAAGGCACAGCCAAAAGTAATGATATCTGTTTATAGCTGAGAACCTCCTCCTAACAATGTGACTTCTATTTTCACAAGTTTTTATTAAAATCCATAAATCATTATCAGAAAGAACTTTAAATCGAGTATTGCTTGCTTTGATTCAAGCATTAACTTAAGAAGAAAGATCAATAAGAAAAATAACAGATCACACATGCAAGAAGGTTTAGAAGTCCCACAGTTAGCTATTTAAGGTAATTCATGGCTCCAGGTATCACTTTACCTGAGCTGCTTGGAATTATAATGGATTTATCTCTGCAGAACACCTGTGAGATAAGGGAGCTGCTGGTGATAAACTGCAGCAGGCAGCAAGGAGGTGACAGTGATGCTGATGGCCTGTGGCTCACAGACTCACCCTGCACCCTCCTTGCCCTTTAGGACTGAAACCCCTCCTGGCAGAAAGGCAGGGCTCAAAATGAGGGTGCCATAAAAACTAGTCTTTATCATTTCTTCAAGCTTTTTCACAGCTTGTCCAGTCTGCTGGAACTGGCTTTCCTAACCTTCTGACCAGTTGGAAAAGTCCTAAAAACAGCAAAATGAAAATATCTGTGGTGGAAAATAGCAAGGAATGAAAAATAATAAGCATTAGAGGTCAAGCTTGGATCCCTGAAAAGTTTGTATTAACCAATGGAAAAGCATTAAGACAAATAAACTTATCCCTTAGCTATAAAAATAAAACAAACAATACTTGAGACACCCAAGTGACACGGCTGGTGAGGATTTACAAACTCACAGACAGCTCTCACACACAGCATAAATGAAAAGCTGGCTCCTGCTCCAGGAGCCTGGAGTCAGACTTGATAAACACAAATAGCCTCGTTTGTTCCAAGTTTTGACCTGGTGCCTGACAACCAATTACTAAACCACACTGCTCTCTACCTCAGCTAGAAAGGAACCTTCTAAACAGTCTCACAAAATGGTTTCTGGCTATTTAAAGGATGGATAGACGTTGCTCAACTGTATTTTTGGCCTGCAAGAGTAAAGGCTTTTTCTCAGATGGCTGGATTTATTTGCATATTACGAATCAAAAACATTCAGATATTCAACCTAGTTGTGGTATACATACACTACAACATAAATAATTTGCCTATATAATGCAGGGCTATAATCTTCCTCAGCGTGTAGGCATGCTAAAGATCTTACACAGGGACAACAGAAGATGAAAGAATGAAATATTGCATCACCAAAGACAATTAATCTTTCCTGCATTCATGGAAGAAGATTATGGGAGGTCATCTTCTTAGAGGTTTCCCTTTCACAACAAAAAAGGGCAATAATCAGTTTTCATTAGGGAACACTTGTCCTTTCTCCTGCACCACATGACCTTCCTGTCCCATCCACCAAACACAGCCCTGATATCAACCAAGTAACTTCATGGTATTTTCTACCACAAAGGTTGATAAAGGGTAATAGAAACACTCAAATTGAAGAGGCAGCCCTTAAGGACTTATCCATGTCAAAAGAACCTAACACAGTTTTATGTCCAGCTTGAAACTGGGTCTCCAAAAGTCATCATTTGAAACTGTTGTTTCAAGAGAAAACTTAGCTCCAGCTTGACAGAATAAAGAATTTCCAGAGGAAGAGAACAGTGCATTGAAAGTGCCTTGAGGAAGCCCTGATTCTGTGAAGTCCATCAATATCCCAGAGCTCATCCAAAGGCACGTGCAGAGTCTTTGGCATAACAGGCTGATCACCCAGGGAAAGGCAAAGAGAATTTTGGCAGAGGATGAGATACTGTGCCAGCATTTCTGATGCAGTAAAAGTGACTCTACCACACATCTGTCTCTCTGTGAGAGGCTGAATCTGCCTGTGACAAGGTCAATTTTGAGAAAGGTTGGTATTAAAAGATTATGCTCCCTCCATCCTCTCACTGAGGTTATGCTAATTATTTCAGGGGAGCAAAGGAATTCTTTGATCCTCCAAGTCCTCCTTTCCTCACAAGGTGACTCTGGCTGCTGGCACAGCACCCAGAGGAACAGCACAGCACCCAGAGGAAACACAATAATTCCGTAATTGTGGAATTAGCCATTTTCAACCTTGAAATGTAACCCTAAGAAATTGACTATGCAGTAATCCACATAATCCAGGCTTCTACACCTGTCCCTCTTCCAACTAATCTCACCACCCTTCACCATGACACATCTTAATTTAGAGTCCTGCCTGCTAAGGTCAGTGTGTGAGGGGATGCTCAGGAGTTGCAGCAAGTATTTGTCACACAGTGGGCTCAGTTGCTTTGTGAACTCTGGGAGATACAGAAATACCAGCAGCGAGCAGTGCCCTTTGCCAGCCGTGCACAAATGATCTTTACAAAGGATCTAGGAAGCAGCGAGGAGAAGGGATAAATAAATAAATAAATACGTGTAGCATAGCCCTGGATAATGCGATCTGCTGGTATTAAGTTTTCTCCTGAAGGAGTTAAGTATATACCAGCTGCTCTACATTAAACCGAGCTGGCATTTTAAATCATGCAAATTAGCTGAGCTCCCATCCACTCCAGCCCAGTGTTCAGCAGCATGGCTGTAAATGATGCACTGGCCAAACCAAGCCCTGCCATTTCAGCTGCTGTCAGGGAGGAGAGGAGGAGGCAGGGCAGGCAGTGATGCTGCAGCTATTCACAAGATGATTTGCAAGAGTCTCCTTCCACCACAGGCATTGTCTGCATGACCAAAATGCACTCAAGTGCATGGAAAGCCTGGGGCTTTTATTTGTTGGAAATCCATTTATATACGCTACTAACAACAGCTGAAAAATTGTTTAAAATTCAACTATTTGCCAGTGGAACACTGAAATTTCAAACCCCTCTTTGCTTAATGCTGCACAATAAACACTGAGTGCATCTGACGGGTCATTGGCTCAGAAACGCTGACACAGCAGCCAAGGGTGGCATCAGTCCCCTCCATCATGTCCAACACCAGTGGACATTTCTCAGATTGTGAAGAGAATAAATGAAAATCTGTGTTTATTCAACACAAACCCCTCTTCTGCTGAATCTGAGAGCACTCAGGAGGCTCTCAGGAGGCAATAAAGAGGGATAAATTTTCCTTAGCTCACACTGTTGTGGCCAAGAAATTTAAGTTTCAGTACAAAGCTGCAACGGTGAAAGAAAAGTGAAGGATCTGCTATTAAGAAGTCTAGGAGCTCCACAGACTTTTAAACAATTATTTCAGGCTCCTTGTTGACCTGCTCAACAAGGGGAAGGTGGAATTCATTCTTGTGTTAAAAATAAGGTAAACTGCCTTGCTATCCAACCTGATTAAACAAACCCACCAGTGGTTGTGACATCCCACCACACAATACTGCACCTTGGTGGTTGCACCACCAATCACTCCACGTGGTCCAAACCCTACTAGGGGAAACCCAGAAGGCATCTTCTAGGCAGGAAAAGAAAATCTACATTGCTGCAGTGTGGGAAGTTGGTATCTGACTGCTTGGAAACAGGATCCTAGGCAACCACTGCTCTTCCTCTTGAAAAGCAGAAAACGGTTTGATTTCAGTGAAATAAAGAAAATTCATTACAATTCCCCTGGATGAACAGGATGCTGCTGCCTCCCATTTCCAGCTCCACGCTAGCACCTTTTTGCCAGCTTTCTTTGGCAGTGCCCATCTGGCACATTACTGTGGAGGACCAGAGCCCAGTGTGCTCCAGAGCCCATCTCAGAGGAATAAGATGCAGCAATGCTAAAAACACTCCTTCCCAAAATAATCCATCCCACCTGAACCCCAGACAAGTCTGGAATACATGTGGCTGTCCTGAGAAGCAGACTGACCCCTGACTATTGAACAAGAAAAGCAAAGCCCATTTCTAAGCTATTGCTTCAAATGGTCAATGCACATTTGATCTTGACACAACAAGTGGCATTTTTCAATTAGTTTTGAAGACTTAAATATCCACAAGTCTCTGGCAAATGGAGAATAATTTTAAACTGAATCAAATCAATCTTACCAGACTGATCCATTAATTATTGTCTCCACAAGCTGCACATTGATCTTTGTGGATCAAAATGTCAGTACTGAAATTATCTGTAGTTTCCAACAGTGGACATGGCTCAAGTGGAGATGGCTAAAGAAAAAAGGAGCCTGTTTCTAAATATTTCTTTCAAGATATACAAGTATAACAAAGTCTTAGTAAAATAGCATACAAGCTAGATCAGCAACATGAAATCCCACCAGGGTATTCATTTTATTCTACCAATAGTCAAGTATATAGAATTGATAGATGGCAGAAAAAGACAATATAATATTTTTTTGGTCAGCATTCCCAGAAGGTAAGCAATCCTATCAGGGAAGATCCCTTCATTGCATGAAACAAAAAGGTATTACTACAACAGCCTTCATGGCTGAGAATGTCACTCCATGAGACAAAATACATAAAATTACAATTCCATCCCATCACACACCTCTCTCACTTCTTTCAAGAGCAAAGCATGGACGTCCTCAGACAGCTCTTCTAGAAGATGTTCTTCCTAAACAACTCTGAAAAATCTAGTTCCTTTGGCCAAAAGGCCTTTTCAGCTCCTACAATGTTATTTGGGAGATGAAGGAGAACATACAAATGATGAGGGAAGTTGGGTCAGTCCTTCTGTTTGGAGAAAATGGAACCAAGCCACCGAGACCCCAGCACTGAGAAGAGCTGCTGCTGCTGCAGCCAGCCTGCCAAGGGCTGCTTTAGGGTTTCTATTTATTTATGGAGTAGCTATTTCATGAGAAAACCTGGATGTGCATAACTAGCTCCCTTTGTTCAGCAGGTGAGACAAACATCTCCAGGTTTGTCCAAGAAGGCTTCACAGCCCAGTAAAGCCAAGGCACTTTTGGATTAGATCATGGCTGTCATTGCATAAAGGACAAGACAGAAGAAATGGACCAACATTAGTGAGAGGACAGGTAAAATGAAGATAGTTAGGGAGACTCCTTCCACTGTGAAAGGGAGGATATGGCAACTTGTAGCCACTGCTGAAGAGACAAAAAAAAAATCCACACAAGGAAAAGGACTTAAGGAAATGTCCAAGACAAGGGATGAACAAGGTAAAAAATGCAAGTAAACAAGACAATGTCAAAATATGATGATATGACAGTCCAAAACTCAACACACACAGGGGAAAAAGTCCTGGTAAAAGTGCATTTTCAAATAGAGAAGTTGCATGTTTTTTCCTTTCAGGCATTGTTTTCCCACACATTGCTTCCAATTCTAAAATAACCCAAAATTAAAATGAAAAATAATCCAAGGATAACACACCTAAAAATACTTTCAAGAGGCAAAAAAAAGGCAGAATCAGAATAAAACTTCAGATCTCAGCCTGTTTTAAAATAAGAAGTGACCTCTTTTCTCATTTATTTTAATAGGTAGTATATTTGTTTTAAGTTCTAGCAATTATTTTCATGCCTATGCTTTGCAAAGCTGAAGAAACTGAGACTGTTTCCACAAACTATTTCAGAAAAAACATTTACAGATAAAATTAGAGGCATACAACTAAGTGCCAAGTGTTTGACTGAATTCCAGTTCTTGGTGAATGGAAAACCAGCAGCTTCCTGTTACAAAATGTACCAACAGTTCATGTCTAATAATACACATAATATCTAACCATTTATATACTTCAAATATAGACGTTTCTAAAAATAATATTAAAGCAGGGTATTTTTAGACAGGTGAATTTCTCAGGAGAATGAGATTCTACAGTTTGCTGCAAAGAAAAAAAATAGATTAATGGGTTAAAATTTTAAGAGCATCTCTTGATTTATACTAAAATAAAAAGTAGAAGATTTAGCTCCAAAGCTTCAAGAAGCAAAAAAAGAAATGGGAAAAAATGGCCAAGAGCAGAACCATTTCATTAAAGGCCCAGCTATTGCTTAATTCACAAATGTATCTTCTTAAACAGCACTATAAAATATTTATCCTGTTGCTTGGAACTTGGAAAGTTCGAGCAAAATAATTATTGATTTAAGCACCTCCCTTAATTTCTTCCACTTTGGTAAGAACAGGGAACTTGTAGGCCAGAAGCATTAAAATACTCTACAAATTGTTCAGAGATTTAAATCTTGTGGTGAGACAATCTGGAAAGTGAAATTACAGAGCAGACAATGTTTCTCAAAGGACTCTTAGAAGCAAATTAAAACCAGCCAATACCAACCCTTAATTTCCAAAACCCAGAACTTAATCCACACTACCTTAATAAATAAAGGCTTTTTCTTCTGATACCCTCTGGATAGGCAAAAAGAGCACAAGTGGTGTTGGTCTCAATTTTTTTTTTTTTTTCGGTACTTCATAGATACTTGAAACTTGAGAAAGGTTCATGATTTGTTTATCAGACCTCTTTATAATTAGATTTTTTTTCTTTTTGAGAACTAAAGCTCAGGTTCAGCGCCAGCACATTTCAAAAGCAGTATCTGTTGTTCTCTACTAATATCCTTGTACCTCTCTCTGCTTGGGTGTCACTGCATCAAGTGTAACAAGCAGAAGGTGAGAAAAATCACTTGCTAAAGCAGGGACAAAAAAGTGAGAGTGTTCACTTAAGAAATTCAACTTGATGGAGTAAGTACCAGTTTCAAGGACAGAAGGAGAACACATGGACACCATATGCAGGAGCATTTTGAGCTGTTAACAAGTAGCAGCAAAGGAGAAAGATAATCTAGTATCAAGGGACTAGCTAGTAATTTTCTATAGAGCAGCAGACTTTCTGACCTTGGCTAAATTTCTCTGTGCCTCAGCCATCCACTTAACAAATGTTCTCCAGAAACTAAGAACAATAATCCTACCTCTAAGGGGTGCTCTTAGGTTAAGCATATTCAAATGTTCAAGCCAGATAGATCAATAGACTGTCACAAGTAAGAGGGGAAAAAACCATTTTCCAATATGATAAAAAACCAGATGGAACTTTGAATATAGTTACTTTATGCAAAGTAACCCTTTGCACATTCTAAATGAAAACCCAATGATTAAAGAATCTCCTGAATTTATGGTGCAATTAACCTGTTGTTCAAATGCAAGGCTTTATAAAAGGTAGCTCTTTATATGAAAAGACAAATCACAGAAAAATCCTTGTTAAGAATCACAACAAAACAATTTTGGAATGGTTTTCTTCTTTTCTTTTCAGTATGTATCTATAAATATATCAACTATAATTATAAACCCACTGTAATCATGAATAGAAGAAAAAGAATTCGGCTATTTAGCAGCCTCAAAAAAGAGGTGTAAAAAAAATACATCATGAAGTTACAGTACAGGCCTTTTTGTAAGAAGGTACTTAGGTACATAACTATAATCATATGAACAAGCTCATTAGTACCAATTTCAAATTTACTTTGTGCTTCTGTATTTGGATAGCCTGAATCTATCGTTTTCCTTAGCTTCTCTCAACTTCAGTAAAATCTATCCTTTGTTCATATTCTAAACTCAACCCCATTGGGTTTCTTCCAACTGCAAAAAGCGATTTTTATGTGAAAGTTACCAGTATGATTGACAGTATTTCTTGTAATTTCATTTATAATTAGCTCAGCACTTGTAGCGAGACCAAATTTCACACCACTGAGGCAGCTCATGCAATGGCACTGAAACCAATCGATGTTCATCTGACTTTAAAGTGGGTCCAGATAAAGATTTGCTTGATCCCTATCCCTTCTGCAAGGTGGTTCAGTATGAGAACTGTGAAACCTCGTATCACACACAAAATGCACATGAGAAGGGAAGGAATCCTTTTTCTCCAATATGCTCCATTAATCTTTCCCTCTCTGAACTTCACATTAGCAAGACAGTGATACGAAGGTTTAAACGGCTCCTGCTAAAGTTAATTAAAATACAGAAAAGTAATTACTAATATCTGAACTATGTGGCTTCATTTGGATTGCTAATGGCATGGGCACAAGGGGAGTGAGGCAGAGAAGGGAAACTGATAGCCCACAGAATTTGGGTCACATGTGGCTCATCAAACATTTGATGTGAGCCTGAATTTGAAGCGTGGAAAAATACTGGAGGAAGCTGTGAAGTTAATCAGTTTGAGAGCAGCATAGAGCTGACTGAAAAACTCCCTGGAACGTGCCAGCAGTGTGCCACAACCTGGGAATGGCTATCCACTCCATTTACATTTGTATCAGGGAGCTGCAACAGAGCCTCCAGACCCTCGTCATCACTTGGGCTACAGAATGGGCAATGAGGAAAAAAAACAGAGATGTTTTTAACCTCAACAGGTGTGGCAAATGCTTTTAGAGCACACCCCAGATGTAGATGGTCTTGACAAATTAGGAAAGAATCACTAGGTGAAAAATCTAGTGTAAGACTAGAAAACAGGGACATCTAGAACACTCCAGATCCAGGCTGCCCAACTCAACAAGATCTTCACAAACTGGGAAAGCAATATGAAGAAAAATCTAGCAGAGAGAGCTAGCTAGCTTGATTTCAGACAATGATATCTAGCCAGTTTAAATCAGTTTTAAACTGAATTACTTTTTTAAAAAGGAGTCTAGGGAAACTGAAGAGTACAGTAGATAGCATGAGGAGTTGCAAGAGTTCTAGAAATCCTAGGCTTTGCCTAGTGTAGGGAAAGATAAAGTGAAGGAGAACATCACACCCAGTGAGCACCTGCTCGCCACGTCCACCAGGAGAGGGCAACTGTCTGCTTTTCAGCAAATGAATATTGCAAAGAAGTTTGCACAGAAATACCAATTCCTACCCCCCACCAGCCAAACTAAGCACAAGTACAGGTGATTGCTGAACACACATACTTTAAAACCAGGTTAAACAGATGTCTCTTAACTTGAAGTGTTTTAGTGGAAGGGTGGGACCAACCATTTAGCAAGGTCATGGTGCCTTTAGTGCTGCTTCACTTACTTAAGGTACAAGCAATGACCATTTTTTAGGTTCTCTGGGGAAAGAAGATCAAGAAGTTGGAGAATACAACATAGCAGCAACAGACACAGTAATCAAATCCACATCTCCTTCAGTGACATTCACACAATGACATGGCAGCAGACTGCAAGCCTGCAATGGCATCTTCCTTCTTGCATTGCACAATTACACCACGACCACGGACTCCTAATGGGTAACGACTTCTTTCTTAAATAAATAATGCAAATTTAGTAGCCAAAGGCATCCGACTTTTTCAGAACCACTGAGAAATACCATTTTGTAGATGAGAGATCACAATCTTGCTATCTACTCAACGGAAGTTTCTCTGGTAACTAAGTTAAATATTTCCAAAACAATTCTCTCTAAATATGGGTAGTACAATTTATTGGTGGTGTTTTCAAATCAGACAAAATAAGCAGCAGTGCAATAGTCAGATACTGTTGTGCACAACACAGGGGATTTAATATGGAAAAAGAGAGTGTGTATATCAGTAACAGTAAAATAGGAATGATATTGCCATGATTCATCAACCTAAGATTTCCAACTAGCATTTACAATGGGCCTGATGCTAAAACCTGCAGACCTTTTCTTGGAAAGTGCTTCTGAAATACTCTGAAGTATGCTTTTTATAAATTGCACAGCATTTTAAAAAACACACTGCCCTTATAAGGCCTTAAGGCACAAAATTTCCAGTTACTATAAAATCCAGCTTACAAGTGTAAAACCATATCAAGAGGAACAAAATTAGCAAAATATTTAGAAGTTTTCACTGATACCACATTTGTGAGTGTGACATCTTGATTTTCAGCAGTTTTTTTAAGAATTGGTACTTTAATGAATACCACCTGCACTGCTCATGTTCTCTGAAGAATCAGGTTCTAGAAAGCACCAAAAAAAGGCTCATTAAGCTTTGCCATGGTGTGTAAGTGGCTTGAAACACGGCAATGCAGCATGAGAAGGTGGCCTGGTATCCTCACATGGTGGCTTCTGGATTATGCTCTAGACGCAGCATTTTCTCTAGAATAATCAGTGAAATAAGCCACTGAATTTCGTATTATATAGTGCAAAAAGGACCCACTTCAATGAGATTAAGAAATACTCCCAGAACCAAGAGAACTGGTCCAAGTGACACAATCCCTCCACCCACACAGGAGGATGTCCTTCCTTGTGGGCCGAAAATTCTGCATAGGGACCAAGAGCTACAGAAGATAGGAGCCAAAACACTCTGCATTGATCCAGCTTATGGATCTAAACTCTACATTCTACTGTAAAAATGTAACTTCTCTCCCTCTCAGGTGATGCCAGGTGCCTGCCCAGTAAAATGGTAAGGGTCACATTGGTACTTCAGATAAATCACCCAGAGAAGCAAAGTGATCTCCCTCAGATTTTCAAGATGTTCAGACTGGTGAGGTTTCAAAATTAAACCTTACTAGGCGTATTATCAGAAAGCACTTCTATACCTGAATGCAGCTGAAGGTCTTCCAAGATAAAAGTGCTTCAGCTGATGATATATCACCTGGCAGCTTTCCATCCATCCAGTTCCTTCTCCCTTGGCAGGGAGGAACGGTAGGAAAAGGCACGAACAGTGCCCTTGATACAAACATATCTGGAAAAATCTCCTTCTAGATATAGACTGCCATTCCAAATGACCACCCTGAATGGCAAAACCCTGCAGGCTTTCGTGGGCAGAAGGATCAAAGCTGGATCTCTAGAAACAATAAAAAATTACTGTGTTTATTCAAGATCACAGATAGTGAAAAAACCCTCACTGGTTCACACCTTAAAAGGTGCTGGTCATCTGCTCAGACTGCCTGCCAGAGGAGGTTACTGAGAATGCAAAGTTTAAGATTTCTCCTGCTGCTGAAGTAATTAAAAATGTAAAATTATTAAAATTATCTGACATTTCCTTACCCAAAATCACTCCTTGTTCAACTATAACAAGGCCCTTTCATCATCAGACTACAAAAATGGGGTTTGTTCCACATCATTATAAGGGTTAAAAAGCACCATAGTGTTGCCTTTACTGCTGCAAACAGCTCCCACTGGCAGATCTCTGTCAGCATAATCTGTTACAAGATGAGAAAGTGCTTCTGAATAACAACCACTTTTTCAGCAATGTGGATTTCCATGCAGGAACCATGGCATGTGTGAGAGAAAGGGCAGCAGATAATGAGATTTTGCTGACGTTTCATAATCACAAGGGCAGACCCAGGCACAAGTGAGAGAGAGCACTTGATTCTCTTGTAGGGGCAAGATGTGATGCACAGGTTGTTCTGTCTGCTGCCACTACCCTGCATCGATGCTTGGCTGTCTCCTTTTCCTGCTCTCAGTCCCTCAGGAGCTGCTCCAGTCACATCAGTCTGGCCAATACGTCACCCTGGCTACCAGCAGCCAAAGTGCAGCACATCCCGAAATCAGGGCACGCGGTCAAACATGCCCAATCGGTAGGCACACTTGTCTGAAGGGAACAGGGTTACCAGGCCACAGATTGCAGAATCTAGGTGGTGGGGATGATCCATTATTCCTCGAAGAAGGAAAAAAACCAGGTGAGTCTCTGTCATCGTTTCCCTCTCTCAGCATAATGGTATCACCTTCCGCCGGGCTCGGATATTGGCAGGAGCAGCGTGTAACGTCTGTGGCTGTTGCCAAAACACATCTCAGGGCTGTCCAGCCATCTCTGTAGCACAGCAATCAATTGTGCTTGCTGCAGCAGCCCATCTGCTCTGCTCCCTCTGTAGCACAGTGACACATGCTGTGCCCACGCTGCTGCGGAGCTCACCGGGGCACGGCAGCCCCAGCCACGCTGACAGCCTCACCCTGCCCACAGAAACTGAACCATCCGAGGAACGGGCATTTCTCCTCCCTATACAGCAAGCAGCATATATAAAAATACATTGGAAGACTGACACAGATGAAAGGGAAACCTAAACCTAAAATACATGTATTGGTGATGTGCTGCATCTATGATGTCACGCACATATAGCATTATACCGGCAATTCCACTTAAGTGTTCATTTCCTACATAATCTGTTTAATTTAGCTGCACTGAATGACATGCATATTGTAATCTAGCATCAAGCACTGCCTCCCATTCACTCCCCACACAGCTACAAACACGGAACATTCACACAACTAGTGCTCTGGTACAGTACATGACCGAACACAAAACATAATCAGCAATCCTCCCCCAGCCCAGGCACACCAGCCAGCCCTTACACTCAGCACCTACAGAAAGCACACAAAGAACACACCCCACAAACATCTCTGCCACCTCCCTGCTGTAAATCTCCCCAAGTTCAAGCAGAGGCGATGGAGAAGGCAAGCAGCACCCGCAGCCCCATCCCTCAGCACCCCACCATCAGCTCCATCATGCTGACACAATTACACATGCCACTGTGTGGAATATAAAACATCCCACCACTGCAGACAGATGTTAGCACACACACACACACACACCCCTTCTCGCACTGCTATTTACCCCAGAAAACCTGCTGCACACTCTCAACACAGAAATAAATTCTCACATACACCTCCCCAGTATTTGGTGCCTGCTAACCTGTGTGTCAAATCCATTTTCTACCGAGCTACTCTTCCTTGCTGGGAGGCCATCTCCTGCGTTTTCTTGTCCATTGGAAGATTTGAGAGGAATCTGGCTGGAATACAATGGCTTCGTCACCTCCACCTTGTTCCCAAACTTCAGGTAACAGGGCTGTGGGATGGTCCTGGCCGTTGGGACATGCAGGATTGGAGCAGCGCTGTGTACGGGTTTAGGTAGTCCCGATTTCATTTTGGAGGCTACCAGGATGGCTGGCATTTTCTCTTTCTGCTTTCCTAACACGTTTCTGTCAGCAGCAGCAACAGCAGAGACAGCAGGCAGGGAGAGAGAAAATGACACGCCGGGGAAGCTGTTCTACTCTAAAGCAGCCTAGTTACAGCAGAGATCTCCAAAATCAGCTTATAATTTAAAATCAACAATAAAACCAATTAAAAAGAAAAAGGTTTTTAAAAGAGAAAGGAGAAAAGAAAAAAAGAAAAAAAAAACACGCCACTTTCAGTCCACAATATCTCCCAGCTTTGTGCCAGCCTTCCACCTGTTTCCTCTAATTATATTTTCAATTCTTTACCACTGTCCTCTTTCCTATTTCTGCTATATAACTTGCTTCTTCTTTTCTCTATCTGACTCCTGTAATTTTCTTGCCTGGAAACGAGAGACTTTCACTCCATTATCTTGTCACTGCATCTCCAAAGTGAGGCAGCCTTTGGAGGAGAAAAAAAAAAAAAAAAAGGAACCTGCTGCTGCATATGCTTCCCCTTCCGTACGCACTAGAGAGTGAGCGAGCAGGATTTCCAGCTTAAGATGTCTTTCTTCAGTCTTAGCCAAGAAGCAGATGTAGCTCAGTGTGTTAATGACTGATGCCCTTGGATACAAGCCTTAGAGAATCAAGCTTCTTAAGCCTAAATAGCTGTGAACAGGACAACGATGCCGGAGCAGAAGGAGAAACGTCCACTGACAGCGATTTTTAAATCAAAATATGTCAGTGGCCACAAAATTTCCCGGCTCCCCCGGCGCTGAGCATAAAAACCTGAAAGGGTGAGGGGGTGGAGAAAAAAAAAAAAAAAAAAAAAAAAAAGAAAAAAATAGAATTTAAAAATGAAAGCGATTCAGCTGCGAGAGGGAAGGGAAAGCAGCCGGCAGCTCATGTTCCCTCCCTCCCTCCGAGCAGCGGCTCCGGCCGGCGCTGCTCGCCCGGCGCATCCCGGGGGGGCCGGCACCGGGGCGGGACCCGGGCTGGTCCTGCCCGCTCCGAGCAGCGACGACCAAAAAAAAAAAAAAAATAACCGAGAAATCGCTCCCTCTCTCTCCGCAGGGGGAGGAGCGGCCTCGGCTCCCGCGGCGGGCAGGGGTTCTGGAGGGATGGAGGGATGGATGGATGGATGGATGGATGGATGGATGGATGGATGGATGGATGGATGGATGGATGGATGCTCGCTCGGATGCTCCGGGGGAGCGGCACGGAGCGAGCCGTGGACCGGTTTCTTTTTGAAATATGGAAGGAAAAAAAAAAAAAATTCAAATCAAAACACCTGGAGGTGACTCATTGTTCGTGGCTGTTCGGGAAAAACTCCCGCTGCCAGCATCAACAGGAATTTGAATAAGCACAGTGAGTAATCCGGCCCTATTATAGCAACGCTTGGCTTTGGGGAGCCTTTCGGTGTCGCAGGTCCCTCCCGACGCTGCTCGCTGGATACCAGGATCCGTTACAAGCCCCGGATCCCGCATTCATTCCCGTTCATCCTGGCACATTCCAGAGCTGCACATATTCCCCTTCCTGCGCACACCTGCACCATCCTGCACAGCGGGACATCACCAGTGTGCAAATCGAGGCACCAAGCCGTGCCTTCAGACTGCTTGGGGGGGCTCAGCACCAGCACATACAGTGCCACAGTGCCCGGTTAAAGCTTTGACTTGTCCCCCACTGCGAGAAAGACACCGAGGGGCTGGAGTGCGTCCAGAGAAGGGGATGAAGCTGGGAATGGAGCACAAGCCTGATGAGAAGCAGCAGGGGGTGCTCAGCCTGGAGAAAAGGATGCTCAGGGGGGACCTTCTGGCTCTCTACAACTCCCTGGGAGGACACTGTACTCAGGTGGGAGTCAGGAGGAGAGGAAATGGCCACAAGTTGTGCCAGGGATATCAGGAAAAATTTCTTCACTGAAATAATTATCAGGCATTGAAATAGGCTGCTCAGGGAAGCACATGTTCAAAAAACACATGGATATGGCACTTGGAGACATGGTTTAGTGGCAGTGCTGGGATAACAGTTGGATTTGATGATCTTGGAGGTCTTTTCCAACCTTAACAATTCTGTGATTATAGGGAGAGTGCCTCAGAATAATATTCACAAAACCAACATGAGACATGTGAGCAAAAGGTGCATTTAAATCACATCCTCATCACAGTACCAGTTAATTGCTTTATTTCCAGAGTAGGGCTGCTTCCTTCAGCTCCTTAATCCCACCCTCATCCACTCCCCAAATTCTGAATCCCTAAACCATTGCCTGTGTGGCAAGAACAAGAGTGATCCAAGCAAGGAGAAAGAAAGTGGTTTGGGTTGGAAGGGATCTTACAGAATAAAAGTTCCAAACCCCCTGCCACGGGCAGGGACACCTTCCACTAGTCCAGACTGCTCAAAACCCCATCCAACCTGGCCTGAAACACCTCTAGGAATGGGACATCCAGAGAAGCCATGAAACTACACTTGAAATGTTTGAAATACACACTGGGTGAAGCTACTGAGCAGGACAGAGGAAGCCCAGCCCCACTGCCCCTGCTCCATCCAGGCAAGCAGTGCTTGGGGAAGGCAGGCTCAATCATGCTCCATCCCTCATGGCATGGGGAGCTGGGACCTGCCTATTTAACACCCAGGCTTTTGAGGAAGTTTTAAGTGTGCAAACCTCAGGTTTTTAGATCTGAGACTCTTTCAGATAGAAAAAAGAGGCATTTCTTGGATTATATTGTAGGTGTCTCCAGGATGAAGACAGCATTGCTGAATCTTTCTGCAGATGTCATCTTCAATGACTTACCCAAGGTTACACAGTGACTAAGTGGCAGAACAAAAAACTAAAGTCAGAAATTGTGCTCTACTTATTATCAAGTACTATTCTTCCTCAACATTGCAATGCAAAATGTAATTCAAGTTCCCACAGTACATACAAAGCTCACATGTTGAGTTTTGGCTGTTGCTGGGATGTTTTCAGCACATCTGCTTTCACGTGTATCACTTCTGCAGTTTGTTTTGTAGTAACTACAAAAGGGCAAATTTTATGGTAGCTGTTTTTTTAAGTAACTGCTTCCACCTCAATCTCTATCCATCAATTTCAGATGGGAAAGCACACATCTGAAATCCCTCTTCATCCATCTTATTGAGATCCTACCAAAACAAATCTTCTAATGTTCTGTCATAACCCTGCACAATGTGTGCTTAAACACAGCTATACAGAACATTTCAAAACCCTACAATTCAATAAAGAATGTGAATTTACTGTCTGAGAGGACTGGTAGTTATTGCAGCAGAAATGTGTCAAATGCTCCAACACCATTTCCACCTTTCCATGCTGAGAACTCAGCCTTGTTGGCTAAGAGAAGGTTGGGCTCCAGTATGAACACCTTGGAAAAGATCCAGGCCTGAAAACCAGGCTAATTTTAGGTCTGTGATAAAATATAGTAAGCTTTAAAAGCTATTAGAAAATCTAATTGATGGCTTTACATTCACTTACACGTTTTATGAGGTTCAAGCCACCAATTCCTGCTGCACCCAAATTGCCCGGTTTTGTTTTTCTGTTTTTATCTTGGGAAACTGGCCAGGGTACAGGATAACAAAACAGCCACAAAGTTAATCTGACCAAAAGAAAAGGATTCCTTTCCTTGTTCCTTTGACAGTTACGGGATCTGATCCTTTGATGACGGTGGATTGAATACTCCACTTTAGACACTCAGAGGAGTTTTACTGATTTCTCATCATGCAGTTCAGTCTACTGAAGATGATTTCTTCTGAATACACTCAGTCTATGATCCTGACAGTTATTTTGCCAAATCAGTGAGATGAACTCATTTTTCACCAAATAACACATTTCTTGATAACACATTTGAGGAGTGACCTAGAATTACTGCTTCTCTCATGGATTCAATTTGCATCTAAGCATCCTTTGTCATCTAAAACCTGGGGGAGTTTTTATGTTATACATATTTTCCTTTATATATCTAAACATCACAGCATAATGGCACTGAAATCAAGCTGCTGTATCCAGTGGCAGTGCAGTCACACCATGAGATCATAAATTGCATCATATTACAGGCTTTATATGCAAAGATTGGCAACATCAATTCTGGTCTGTCTTTGGAAGTGACAGATTTTTAGGTTGTCTGGATTTTTGGTTTTGTTTTGGTTTTGGGTTGTTTTTGTTGTTGTTCTCGTCTAATAAGTTCATTTATCTGTTTTTAAGGCTAGGATTTTTAAAAGAAACTACTTCTCTCAGACAGCCAAAGGGAACCTATCTCTTATCTTCTTTGAAAGGCCCAGTTTTCCCTTCCCCTGTTTTGAATCACCCAAATTTCTGTGTCTAAGCTAGGAGTATGTAATCTTAAAAAGGAGGCAAACTATCTAAACAAAAAGCAAGAGCTTCATTCCTTCCCAGAAGTGCTGGGTAAGCCTCTGACTAGGAGAAATTCCCTTGCAGCTATAAGTCTGATGAGTATCTTTGCCTGAATAACCACAACATCCCCTCCTTATCTGCCTGTAGTCCAGGGAGCATCCACCCACTCCCCAAATGGGGGAATAAGGAAGGAAAAATCCTATAAACAAGCACTTTACTTCCCTGTTAGATTAAAACAAAAAACTAAAAAAAAAAAAAAACAAAAAAACAAAACAACAAAAAAAACCACAATGAAACCACAATAAACCCTACTGATTTGGCTTATACAGCTGATTTTGAAGCTCACAAAGTATCACTGCTTTGGATTCAAGCTGTGACTGCTCAGCACCATGGAGTGTCAGCTCAAGTGCCAAGACTCTGGTGTTGAGAACTGGCTTAATACTCTCAAAATTTTAGTGAGCAGGCTCATGTGAACTCAAGAACTTAACACACCAGAGGAAACTATTTGAATGCTCTGTAGTTCAAGGGCTTGTAGGCAAGTCAGCACATTGCCCAAAATAAAGCCAGTAAACAGAACAAAAGCCCAGGGTTGACTGCTCTTGAACAGATGATCTTTATGAATGAGATGAACGTTTCTGGAACAGTAAAACCATTGAAGCTGCCTCCACAGCTCACACATTATCAATTAACAACAAAACAGAGTCTCTATACCCAAGTGGAAAGAAAATGCCTCTATGGATTGCATGTGGGTATTGCAAGTAAAATTAAAAGCTTGATGAAAAGTAGCAAAAGATCAGAGAATCAGACCTTCCTTTCAACTTGTGGTTAATATTCATCCTCAACGAAGCCAAATGTTACATTAGCCTAAATGGAAAAACCATGTACAATTATGCTATCAATTAAAACACCTCATTAGCTGGTCTGGTGATTCAGAACCGCTGATGGAACTGAACTCAAGGCTTGAAAATACCTTGATCAACACTATCCTCAGCTTTTAGGCATTAAGGGTGTATCTGAAACCTCCCAGAAAAACCATTTCAAGTCGAGGTGAATATCCCCAAAATGTCACCACACAGTGTCAGACTTAGAGGGTTCAATTGTTCTCTCAAACCCATTCTCATCAAGCTTTACTACTGCCAGGCAGCTGTCCTATAGACTGTGGGCATGTTTGGCTTTGGCACAGCTCCATCAACTTAAGTGAAGTTATGACAGGAATAAATATGGATCTATTTTTGGCACTGCAGGCATTTTGCACATTCACATCCATCTTCTGTCCCTGATCAGTATCAAATATGGAAAAACCTGATCCCATCAGTACATTCACGTTACCATTCCATGAAAGACCCTGTAAGGGTGTAGAGGAGTAAAGGTGTAAACCCCACGATTTTCTGTTGTATTCCCTCAAGGGGAACAGTAGAGATTAGAAAGAGGAATGTGGATAGAAGCATTATATAATTTGGCATCCTCTCACCACAGCAGTTATAATCTGTACATGTGAGTTCTTTATATAGAGCAGTGAGAAGAGGAGGAAACCTTGGTTCTGTTCCCAGTTCTTCTTACAGAAATCTTGTCTGCATTACACTAATTCTGATCTAAAATTCCATTTGTAATCCCCTGCTATGCTTCTAATTCGCACTGGGTTTAATTCCACTTCATTTTATAACAGTGTAAAATTTGTAAAAATACACAAGCCCAGTTCCACCTGGACAAGAACATCTGTTCCATTCATTTGCAGAAAATACACAGGAAATTTCACTGGCCACACTAGTGATCGAAGCAGATGCTCTTGCACGGTGACAGAAAATGGCACCATTTAAAATTAGCATCTTCTGAACAATGCTCATATTTAATCTCATTTCTGTACCAGAGCACTTCATGGTTTTGTAAGCCTGTAGTAGTGCTTCACTCAATAGCTTCATAAGTTTCTATTGTCACAGCAAATGCACACTCACAGCTTTGAATTCATTACACTCCCATTGCTTTTGGATTTGTAGCCATATCAGTTTCTCACAATCTAATAAAAACTGGGCCCAGCTGTCTCGAGACACACACTGATAGGGGTTCTGTGATGGGCTTTGGAAAGGTCCATCTCTCTGTAAAGTTCATTCCTCAGACTTAAACTCATCAGGAACAGGACTGAAAGGGATGAGGAATGCCAGAGCTTATTGGAATTAATGCTTTCTGTGGTGGTGTAAGATTTAGACGCTTTCTGTTTGTCTATGCCATGGTCACAGCAGTGACCACTGTGTAAAGCATATACACATGAATAATCTTTATGATCCTAACAGAGGAGCTCTGTCAGGCCAGCCTATAGCTCACCTCGACTTGCACATCTCTGTGTCTGTGCCCATAACAATGGACATCATCTCTCCATGCCACTAACAGCACCTGGAATAAATAACTGCAACACCATTTTGGAAAGAAACTTGCAGATCACGTCTTCCCAACAGAGATGTGCATCTGGGTATTCTTAATCTATTCATGTGTCCTTTGTTTCCACAAGGTTAATGGTACTAGCTCCTATATTATTTTATGCCTGACTTGACATTGCCTATGGCTTCATATGTTTGGAAAAGCAAACATCTGTGACTAATGAGCACATCTCAGAAGAAAGGTGATGGTGATGATGATGATATAAATACCACAAACTACTCCCGACTTTAAGAACCATCAAGTTTAGATGACATATGAAGGAGAGGACCTGAAAAATACTCTCTTCCCTCTGCTGCTATTCTCTCTACCCTCTCGAGAAGTGGCATGTTAAAAATAGCCACCACTTACAAGGTAACAGCCTCACATCATCAGGTAGTCACCTTCTGTAACCTTGCTGGCACCTTTCAAATGCACCTGCTCCATCATCTGGAAGAGTTGTCAGAGCCTAAAGGTAGAAACCATGTGAGAAGCAGATCAGAAGAAAAGGCTGTATTTCAAAGCCTTTTTACAACTGGATCTGCTTAAGCATTCCAACCCAGCCTCAGCTGCCATCAGTCTCTCCCACATCAGCAGTTCTGAACAAACACAAATTGGCCAGATTATCATTAAGCAACTTCAGCTATTTTGTAAAGAGCAAAGTATCACTACACAAACTAAGTGGCAAGGACCAGATTTTCACTTCCCCTAAATCAATGTAGTTTCTCTACAGCCAACGTCAGAATTTGCCTTCCAAATCTGAAGTATTTATCAAAATCTTCTTTACAGAATGATCCAATCCTATCATACACTCACATTATCTCCATTCCCCTCAGTACACACTTCCTACCAATTTGTATTAAAAAATCCTCTTGCCTACTGAGTCCAAGCATCCAGTTCAGCTGGTGCTGCACAGTGCAGTTCTGGAGTCATGGAAAAAGTGCTTGTGGTGTTCACCAACTGCCAGCTGATATCAGGGAGTGATGAATAACATCCTACACTTCCAGTTTTTGCCAAGCACACTTCACAACCCAAGCCTGCAGGCAGCCACTCTTCCCCTAGAACCCCCCAAAAAAGTGAGCATTTTCACAGGGCAACCATTCAGCAGCAGTTCTCTGCTGGAAGTCACCTGCAATGCACCATATAATGGCACTAATTGCAATATTATGAACACCAGCTATTTCTGAACATGTTAAAAATAATAATATACAAACCTGGATTGCTCACAGTGGTATCAAAGGAAACACAGAAAGTGCTTAACATAATGCCCTGAAATGAACACTGCCTACCTCCACAGCTCCTTTAAAGAAAGATTTGTCCTGAGTTGATGTTTATGGAAAATAAAAGCACATCCTAGTCAGCTAAATTTTGGGGTAATGCTTCTACTCAAATTCTTAAATCAAAAAGTTCAGTGAAATTTCTCCAGATTTGCACAGACATAAGTCAACCATCAACCCAACAGCCATGACCATTCTTGAGAGTCAACATCCCCAAAACCAACTTCCATCCCCCTGTGATGATACAGCAAGGGAATTTATGAGGATTATCTAACCCATAAATTGGGGGAGGGGGGAGGAGGAAACCAGCAAAAAAGTAGTAACTAATTTTATTTTTAAGAATCACATGTCCATTTGAGGGAGTGGTTTACTTGCACCTGCTGAACATCATACTCAGTTTTAAACCAGAAAGCTTAAATGCACTTTGTAAGGAAATGTACAGGAAACAGTTATTCTTTAATCTCTCTATTAACCTAGGACAGAATAATCAAATTTAAAGCACTGCAGGGCCATTGTGCAGCCTCATGCATGGCAGGATCAAGCTTCCCTTCTCGAATTTCCTTATATTTCCTCTGTTCCCCCATTAGCAAACTGATGACTAACCCTCCTGTGCTGTTCTAACACTGATTTTTTCAAGCATTTTTAATATCCACCACCCAAAACTGACATAAAAACCTACTCATGAATGCTGTCCTAATATTTTGTTTCCTACCAAATCAAAGGAGGATCTCACTGTAATGACTAGTGACGTGTCTGTTGTGTTAAACAGCTTTGATATTTCAACATTTAATTAATTTTATTTTTTAAAGGTGACAAGTTTCCTGCCACTCATGATGCTGTACTGAACTCAATGGTTTACAGTACAGGATGAAGACCTGATGGCCTTGCATTTATTTTACACACCCCATCATATGATTTTTAATAACACTGCTCTCACTGTCTGGAATATTTTGGGAAGGTATCAGTGTCAAAGCACCCCATGGCCATGTTGAAGATCTGGCTGATGTTTATCACTGGACAACAAACAACACACTGAAGACATAGCATTGAGAGAAATTTTCTGAATTTCCTATTTCCTCTTGAAATTTTAGTAGCAAGGACACTGTAACACACAACCTTTTTTCAAATAAATGGCACACAGATGATGGAATGATTTTCTGTGTTTTGAGACATAATCACCTCCTGTATGAGAATTAACATCAGCTTTGTTTATTCCAGCGGTAAAACAACCTGTATTCAAGCTTGCCCAGCTGTCTAGAAACTCAACTGATTCCACTGTAAAAGCAGGTGTAGTCAATCATTCCTGTCACAACATTTCTGGCTGTTGGCAAGTGGGTCAGCTCGTCACTGCTCAGCTGCTCTGCTTCCTTCCATCCCTGCTGGCACATGGAGCAACGCTGCTACAGCTGCTGAATTTCAAAAGGCCTCCATCTGCTTAACTTCCTAAAATGACTTTAAAGAGTGGGATACAACAAACACATCTGCTACCCTCAGCACGTTAAAAAAGATCATCTGGAAATTAACTGGGAAATGATAAATCTTTTTAGCTGGGGATCCACAGTGAAGTTCCAATACACGTGCAGCATCTGTTCCACCTTCAGTTATAGCTCAAAGCTTTGCACCTCTGGCTTTCTGAAGAATCAAGGCAAACTTTAGTTGTAACCAGCTCTATATCTCCTTATCTCGCTGCTAGAGTTTGTTCAGGATCACATCACTGGGCATCCATCGATTCAATTTTGTCACTCCTGAAAGGCTTGACTGGACAAAGCCTTGAGCATTGTAATCTGATCTCACATTAGGATAGACTGAAGACCTCCTGAAGGCCCTTTCAATCTGAATTAGCCCAACTATTCCCAATAGAATAAAAAAGAAAAAAAATTTAAAATTCCATTAGTATCTGCTGGAAGAACTCGAAGTGGAAACCAGCTATGAACAATAACCTGGTCCATCACAAGAAACTGCTTAGGCAGGAGGGCCAGCAGATCAGATTTTAGGAGGAAAATGTTAGCACATGTTCAAGTGTGATCATCCTTTCAGCTCTTCTCTCAGATCTCTCACAAATACGAATGTGTTATCACTTTGAATTATGTGAACAGATGCTTACATCTAGGATTTGCAATTTACATTAACCTAGCCTGCATTAACAGCGATTTCGACACCAAATGCAAACAACAGTGCATGTTTTCACCCTAAGGTACAACCTATGTGCAACCTGCAGCACCAGGACATCTCAGTAAGTTCCTTGGCTACCTGTTGCATTCTCAGCAGACTCTTCAGCATCCCAATTTCACCTAGAGAGCACAGGCAGAGCTGGTGTAACACAACCCAGGAGACACGTGCATCTTCCACAGGTCTGGGGGCACCAGAAAGGCTGGCAGGAACACAGTGAGCCATGACAGATCCCACACAAGGAGCTGCTGTATCCACTGGGCAGCTGAGAGGAATTTTACAAGGACACAGAAGAAAAGCTGCCCTGGGGGATAGTTAACTCCAAACTGGGAACCAGGTGAGGTGTGCTGGCTAAGGGCTTGTGAAGAACAGGCCAAGGCAGACCTTCAGTAACAGGAATTAGTATTTGATACTCAGGACTTGATACAGGAATTAATATTTGATACTCAATATTAGAGCAAAACCTCTGAAGTGCAGCACTTTGCAGCAGGGCTAACACTGTTCTGCATGTATACAAACGAGAAACCAATTTTTCTGTGCTGTAAATAGCTTGTGCAATTAATAGCAGTTAGCTGTTCCTGTCTTTTTCCAATTACAGACTCAGGAAAAAAGGGCATATTAAGTTACCTTATGCAATTCTGGACCACCTACTGTTAGAAGTGCAATTTCAGGATGAGCTGCTACTGCTAATTATCAAAATTAAAACCTGAAATGGTAATGTTCAGTTTTAAAAGTGAGATGATTTCCTACTGCAGGCAGAACTTTCCACTGTTCTCCCGTGCCAACAGTTATCACTTTTGTCTGAGATTTCTGGACTGAAACTTTGAACACAGAAATGCCATCATCCAGAAAACCTTTCAAAACATTTTGGGTCACTATTCTGGGTCTTTCAAAACAAAGCCATTTATTTACCCTTGGCTAATTACCTTTTAGTCTCTCTGCACAGACGCAAAATATTTGTGTTTCTATTTTGTCTTTTCTTTTACATTTTCAGACAGCTGCAGCAATTTCCAAAATCATCATCATGTTTCCATCATGATGTTAGGAAAAAAATTTCTCCTGGACAGTACTGCTGCTAGTACAATAAAAAAATTGCAGCTGTGTATGCATATGCATGTGTGCACTCACACATGTATTGTGAGCTGAATAAAAATGTGGTAATATCTAATTTGACCTGAGAAAACCAGAACAGCACGACGACATAAACAGGAAAAGTTCAACACTATTTGCAGCACAGCATCACCAATTCCAATCTCTCTTACCCTGTGCTGAACAAGCAATTCCAATTCAAAGGAGTAATTAGCATCCCGTAAAAAAAATCAGAGCACTAGCAAATACCAAAGCTTTAACTTGGCATTAGCAAAGATCAATGAGAATTCATCCTATAAACCCACCACTAGCACTTGCTGCCCAAACACACTGGGACAGGCAGGACTGTGCCTGCACCACCCATGTTGATCACAGGGAGTTCAAACTTCACTAGGAAATAATCAAATAGCACATATCATCCTTCTAAACATCATTATCAAGTTTTTAAAACGCATGGATAGACTCCTCACTCCAATACCTCATTCTCAGCTGCTGATCATTTTGTCCAGCATTAACACTCCCATATGAAGCACACAGTGCCAGTGCCCACCTCAGGCTGGAAATTTTGGAATGCTTTAGCCAAAATGCCAGAACCAAGGTAGAACCATATGTCATCACTTAGCCATGTCCAAAAAGCAGCAGTGACCTTTGCTTCAACAGCTCAGGCCCTCCAGAGCTTTGAACAAAGAACTCGGGATTGGGCAAGGTAGTTATGTTTGTGCCAGAATAAAGTTTAACATGTTTTTTTCTGAAAACACAACACAGCTGATGTTAAAATCACTTCGTTTTGCACATGCTCCATAAGAATGCTTAAATTCAGCATTTGATGTCTGCTGAGTCTGTGCTCCTGAACACTGCACTGCTCCCACAAGTGAGGGACCAGCCCAGCAGCAGAACTGAGCACTGCCCAGCCCAGGGGGACCACAACAAACAAAAGGAGGATTCTAAACAGCAGGGAGGATAACAAGGCTCAAAGAGAAAACCTGTATGGGGGGCTGGGAGCATGGATTATGGAAGGACGTGGAAATGGAAACTGGTTCCAAAGAGGAAGGTGTGAAGAGCAGAGCCAATGATGGTAACAGGACTGGGATGAACACCCAGATAGGAAGAGAGAGAGCATTAGGACATGGAAGTTCTGAACCTGTAAACTACTACACAGTGTATGCCCCAAAATCAGGTTCACATTTTAGGCATGAAGTTAGCAAAATACTAATTTTGACTTTCCCAGTGTTTCAGGTACATAACAGAGACCCATAACCCATCAAACCTCATCCAGAGACCAGGTGAAGGCACATTACTGCCAATACAGTATTTAGATATTAAACTGATCAGCACTATGCACTGGGAAGCACACACCAGGCAAAATCCAAGAGGGTGTCAGGAGGGAAGAAAAATACAAATTTTGCCATTAGGGAGGAATTTAGTTAAGTACAGTAAACAAAGCTGAGAGTCTCACATACCACATCCTGTTCTTCCTTAATTAAACACACTATTAAATAACTGGTTGCAAACTTGCTGCTCTATAAGGCCAGCATTGGAAAAAACAGTGCATGATCATGCCCTTAAAACTAAATCATCATAACAAATATGCTTTATGTCACAAAATGTAAAAAGCAAGCATCTGGGATATTTTGTATTTGGCATTTCCTAAACTTTGGGTTCTTAACCTTCATATTTCAGCAACTTTAATATTCTTTTAACACTTTGTTTGTTCAACAAGTTTGATATTGTTTGCCAATGTATATTGGATGACATATCAAAGAATTTCAGAATCCTGCACAGATTTACAGTGACTATTAGCATCCTGGGAAATCAGCAGGTCTGCACACACCCCACACACCCCATCCCAGGGCTCCACACCAACACCCCTCTAGCCTGCCCCAACCCTTCCAGCACAGGCAGGATCACAAAATATCCTGGGCTGGAATGGGCCCACAAGGACCACTGAAGCTGAGCATCCCACCACAGGCACAGCAGCAACTGCAAGGTCATCCCTGCACAGTGAGGATGGAGGAGTCCCACAAATTCTCTGTCTGCAAGAGGAGCAGGCACGGGGCCAGCTCTGCCTGCCATAATGTGAAGAGAGGGAGAACACATTATCAGCACAGCCAGATCCCCCACCCAGCCCTCAGGGCTGCAGAGGCAGTGGCTGCCCCAGTGCCCATCACACCCTTCTGCAGAGCTCCTGTCCCTCTGCTGCCAGCCTGGCCTGCAGGGTCACCTGAAATTAGGGCACTGCCAGCGTGGCGTACAGTGTCACCTGCAGATGGGTCTCTGCAAGTCTGGTGTGCAGTGTCACCTGAAATTGGCGTGCCAGCCTGGTGTGCAGTGTCACCTGCAGACTGGGGCACTGCCAGCCTGGCTTGAAGTGTCACCTGCAGATGGGTCACTGCTAGCCTGGCTTGCAGTGTCACCTGAAATTCGGGCACTGCCAGCCTGGTGTGCAGTGTCACCTGCAGATGGGTCACCAAGCCCCTGACCCAGTCCCCAGGCCCACTCCACATGACAGCCTGGCACCCCATCAGCCAGGCTTGGCAGGCAGGCTCCCTGATACGAGCAGGCAGGGGGGACAAATAGCAGATGGCTTTTCCTATCTTCCCAACAATTTAATCACGGTGGCCGTGACGCCACTGACGTGCTCCACACCACCTCCAGTGCCGTGCTGCAAGGTGAGCGAGCTGCTCCTGCCCAAGGGCAGCCCTTGTGACCAGCCAGGAAGTGTCTGAAGTGCAGTCAGGACACAAGCCACACTTACTCAACTTGAACTTCATAACAGGAACAGAGCATGACGGATCTGACCAGTTCAGGCAGAAAGGAAAAGCACTTGTACTGCAGGAGGGCTGTGACCCTGGAAGTCAAGGATATGGGATGAGAGCCCAGTGCCACTCCCCAGCTCCCCTGCAAATGTGGGCAAGCTGGCCTGACAGCTTGGCAAACGCCTCCAATCAGGCTGCCCAAAATAGAAACAAGTAAAATTAGTTGCTGCTTTGGAAATGTATTTCTTCATTTTCTCTTTATGAACTGTAAAACCAGATAAAAATGTCGGCACAATGTCAAGGGCAATGTGACAGCTCTGTTAACAGAAGCACCTCAGATACTGAGATGCGACCAGATAGAGATTTAATTTAAGCATGGGAGAATTCTCCACCTTTGTAATTAACGCTGATCTACATTTATGTGACTCAAAGACAGGTTTCTCTGCACTAAAGGGGATGTGAGGATGCCATAGCTGATACGTGAGCAAATCCAGAAGGAAGGCAAAGGCAGCAACTATACTCTTAGTAAAGAACAAAGACTATTATGTGTGTTGGCTTTTCCCAGCCTTGACTGAAATTAGGAAACAAACAAAAAAAGTTTAAATTGGTTGTGTTTTGCTAAGTTGGTCAGACCATGTTGTTGATAACACCAAGGTTGTGGGTTCAATCCCTGTATGGGCCATTCACTTAAGAACTGGACTCTGATCCTTGTGAGTCCCTTCCAACTCAGAATATTCTGTGAATCTGTGTTTTCAGCTCCTTAGCAAGACAAAACTACAAACCCCAGTGCACAATAGTTGATTTTACATTTCCTGAAGGGTAGAGCTAACATCAGTTCTCCACGTTAGTTTACAAACTTGAGCTCTTTGACATATCCTGGGGACTTACACACATGGATGCAGCAGCAGCTAAAGAAAACAGCTGTAATTATTCCCAAACCTGTATAAATCACAACAGGGGAGCAGTTGGAAGCGGGGATAGAGAGCCAAAGTTTGACAAATGGAAAAGATAAAACCACTGGGAAAAACCTTTTGGGATGTGTAAGCAAGCAAATGAAGAGTAGAAATAAATAAAGTATAATAGATAGGTTATATATAAAAATATCTGTAAAGCAATCTAAAATAACAGCTTTCTCTTTTGATGTTAGTATCTGTTTTGAGTCAATGTTTATAGCACAACCAAGCCCCAAACAAATGAGATGAAAAGTGGGGAGGGTTATGCAGATAACATTGTTAGGGAAGGAAGAAATAAAGGCAAGTACTGTTTATCTTTCCTTTTACTCTCAGTATTTTGATTCCCTGTCCCATACACAGGAGGGTGAGGGAACTCTAAAGCTGTTTGTGACTTCGAAAACTTAGCTCTGTTCTCTTGATCCAAAAATTCCACAAAATGTTCCTCCTCCTCTCCATATTATGCTTTACCACCTAGAGCCAGAGCACAAAGGGCAGCAGTTTCCAACATGTGTGTGCACAGGCACAAACCTTTGTGTGGCAGAGCTGTGCTGGGAGCAGATAATTACAGCAAATAAAGCCAGCTCTGGATATAACAATGTGGAAGCAAATCCAATTGCTAAGGACATTGGCTGAAAACAGCCCTCAGAAACAAAGAACCAGCCACATTAGAGCAATCTTTCATACTTGTATAAAATAAGTAATTGAGTCATGGACAGGGTAAAGCCTGGGAGCACAAAGAAAGATCACAAGTCGAAGCTGGAAACTGTCCCAATGGTCCCATATTTCAGCTCCCTCTCTGTTTGCTATTCTTCCCACTCCGGGTTTAAGCACAGCATCAAAGCTCATTATTAGGCTGTAATCAAGGCCATTAGAGCTCTCAAATTCAACCTGAAGACACACTGGGCAAAACCTGGCAAGGCAGCAATAACGATCCCCTCTGAGTAATCAGAGTATTGCTCCACATGATGCTGATAGAAAACGGTCCCCTCGTGCCCAGGGGCCTGCCAGAGGGCTCACTGCAGAGAAAATGTTATCTTACACACTATAAATACGTGAAAACAAGATTAGAGGCAGCTGTTGTGACAGCAATTTGCCATGTCAATACACCCCCTCACACTCTGCCCAGGTTTTTAGCTCTTCTCGCTCACAGAAGCAAGAGTGGCATTGCCAAACCCCACCGTGTCCCTGCCTTTCCCTTCCACTTGCAGGATCCAAGGGCTGCCCTCACCCCCACCTGACTTCACTCTGGCTATCAGAGACAGAGCCAAGCACCCCACCACTCTCTGGGAACTGTGCAGAACAGAACAGCTTCTTTAATTGCCCTAGTTTGGCCCTGTAACATCACAGCCAATGTCAGTCAGGAGCAACGTCAACATTACCAAAGTCTCTTTTACAACAGTCAACATTTGAAGCATTTCCACTGAAAACTAAGTACACTCACTTATCAATTTTAACTCCTGCTATATTACTACATATTAATAAAAAAATCCTCAGTATTCTGTCAGATAATTATCTGCATTCATTACTTCCAGTAAGAAAGAGGCTACTGAGTGGGAGAAAAATAACCATTTTGTTTTTACATTACTCCGAGTTGCGTGCTTAACAGAGCTATTTCCCAGATAACCCAGTGGTTATTTCTATTTATACTGTGTGTAGTTGTCTTGGCTATAAATGAAGATCCCAAATGAGTGGCAACTATCATGTAGCTGCTACAACATGCAAGAGATGCATAAGGACACACTGCAAAATGTGACTACTGGCCATAAAGCTAATATTGATGGGCAAACTATAGCCCACCGATTTCCTAAAGAAAAACAAAAAACACTGGCACGTTAGCTCACCTCACAGCCAAAATTTGGCTGGACGCTCTCAGGAGCTAAGGGTACTGTATTTCCTCTGGGATAAAGTAATAAAAAATAGAGGTAATGGGAGACAATATCCTTGGGGAGTAAATTCCAGATTTGAATAAGGATGTACAGAAAACCTAAATCAAGACGTTTGTGCTTCCATTAGTCTTTCAAGCTCAGTTCAGTATCTGTAAAGTAATTCTTGTTCTCTGAGATAACCTTGGGGAGATCCAGCAAGCACTGAGTGATGGTGTGACAGAAGTTTTACATCCTTTGTACCTGTTATGAAAGGCTTGACTCCAGCTGCAATTCCTGAATTACAGGGCCTAGAGAGGTCTGGCTGCTGCCACCCTGGAGCAGCACCAATCAGCCAAAAGTCATGGTGGGAGGGAAGGAGGCAGCAATGCCACGAGCAGTCTGCAGTGCCTGTGCCCCTGCCACCTGTGCAGAGCAGGGGGGACAGCCCTGGCACTGTGCAATACACTCCCACTCACAGATGGCCTCCACACAACCCTTCCAACACAAATTATTTTAGGATTTTAGCAATTAAGCCACAGAGCCCAGATTTTTGTCTCGCAGGCAGGAGTGCAACTCTCTTTAAAAAAAAAAAAAAAAAAAACAAAAACAGGGAAAAAACGTGAACAGATGAACACCCCTGCCAAATCAAAAATAATGATAGTAAAATATTCCTGTTTCTACAGCATGTCTGAAGCATTCAAAATACTGCCCATGAGTTTGTTCTGGTGACAGCTCTGTGTTTACACCTGCTGCTTTTCCTTGTCCTGAGTGTGGCAGGAAAGAAAAGCAGGAATGGAAATCATCTCTGTGCTGAAAGTAGCTGAAATTAAGGGGAGCAAGAGAAGGAACAGTGCAACAAAAGGCACAAGTGATGTCATCCCAATTGTTATGGTTGCCTACAATGTAGAAGATTGCATTGGCACTCCAGTAATTCAGTGGAGGGGAAAAGGCAGCTACAGAGCTTCAGCCCAGTTTAGTGATGAGTTCCCTTAAGCTCAAGAACCTATAAGTCAGGACACTTTCTTTTCAAGACGTTGATATTAGAGCACATCACCACACCTACCCTGCAAATCTCTGTACTAAAGAGCTGGTTTTGCTTTAAACCTACTGAAGTGAGGCAAGAAACACAGTGAACTGCAGGAGATAATTTTCTCAAATTTCTCTCCTTCCTGGAAAGAGAAGATTGGGGATTATTCAGATAAATTGAGCTGTGTTAGAGATAGGGACCAGACCTTATGAAGCCCTCAGGTAACCACTTGCATTTAAATGCCTGTAGCAGTAAGCTCCTGGCAACATAAACATTAAACAGACATTTCTGAAGCCCAGCACAGAAAGACAAGAGCTTTTATACTTGCCTGCTTGCTTTGAATAGTGGACATACAGTCCTTATATCATCTACAATTTGCTCATTGAAGCCTTGAAAATCGTTATTGAAACTTCAGTAACAATCTGCATTGTCCCTCCCATCCCATGACACTGACTCAGAGACAGGAAAAGTCACCAGGACCAGCTGAGTGCCCCATTCCCAACGCACATGTGATTCCAACTTCCCATAAGCCAGGCCTTGAGCTGCTGCAGATCAGAGAGAGCCATGCACAGGCAAAGGAAACATCTGTGCTGCCCTAAACCAAAACAGCCCATCTGAACTGCAGGGGCCCAGCCTGGTCACCTCAGCCACCCCACCCCAAACGGGGCTGGAGTCGTGACCCTGTGCTGCTGCCAGCATCAGTCACCCCGTGACTCACAGTCTGTGTCAGAGGATGCAGGCTCCCATCCTCCAAAATGTGCCCTGCTGGCTGACCAGGCTGCGAGTCACTGGAGCAGCTGAATCACCCCCTTCCAGCACGGGCTGCTGTCACTGTGTCTGACTGTGTCCTTGTCCTGATATCCCATCACACTCTCTGTCCCAGTCTGACTGTGTCCTTGTCCTGGTGTCTCACTCTGTCTGTCCCAGTCTGACTGTGTCCTTGTCCTGGTGTTTCACACTGCCTGTCCCAGTCTGACTGTGTCCTTGTCCTGGTGTCTCACTCTGTCTGTCCCAGTCTGACTGTGTCCTTGTCCTGGTGTTTCACACTGCCTGTCCCAGTCTGACTGTGTCCTTGTCCTGGTGTTTCACACTGTCTGTCCCAGTCTGACTGTGTCCTTGTCCTGGTGTTTCACACTGTCTGTCCCAGCCTGACTGTGTCCTTGTCCTGGCGTTTCACATTGTCTGTCCCAGTCTGACTGTGTCCTTGTCCCGGTGTTTCACACTGCCTGTCCCAGTCTGACTGTGTCCTTGTCATGGTGTTTCACACTGTCTGTCCCAGTCTGACTGTGTCCTTGTCCTGGTGTTTCCACATTGGGCTGTGTGGAGCTGCTCTCAGAGCCCCTGGAACCCATTAAAGCTGCATTACAGGGAAGGCTCTGGGAGAAAAGGTGTGAGCAGAGCTCATGGGCAGAGGCATTACCTGCAAAACAGTCAACCAGAAAAGTCAACAGAAAGCCTAACTTTACCATGAGTACAGATGCTCCTCCAAGCCTGTTAAAAGCAAATCCTTTCTACTGGCTCTGTTGACTTTAATAATTAAACCCCTAGGTCAGGCTTTTGAGAAAGAGGCAAGTCCCAGTTCTCATGCTATCTCAGCAGTCCCATGGTACAGAGAGACAAGGAGCAAAAATAAATGTGAGTGACAGATTCACATCTGAGGCTGACATCTAGCTATAACATCAGGTAAGTGCAGGATCAACATGACTGAGAGGCATCAAAGGAGAGGAGATATCGTGCAGGACGAATTCTTCTCTCCCTCAAAGGCAAAAAGTATTTTTAAAAAGGCTCAAGAACCAAAGGATAAAAAAATCCAGGTTATAATGGTTAAAAAAAAAATACTATGCTTTTAAACTGGACGTTATGCCTTGTGACACTGAAAGGACTAAAAATGGCACAACTGATAACACACAGAACTCTCTTTTCTATATTCAGCTCAGCCCCACAGTTCTGTATACCAGATCGTTCAGGTTTTGTGTTCTCCTGCCTCCAAGGCCCTTTGCTCTTGCTCCTTAATCTCCACATAAATCTCTGATCCTCATGCCATGCTGTCAGGAATAAGTGGCACGAGGCTGGGCTAACATTTATTTTCCTTTCTGGCCTGCAATTATACAAATCACACCTTTACAGCTTTTTCCATCACTGCTTGCCCATTTATTTCTCAATGCTCTTTACTCAGGCTTGCCCAAAGTTTCACTTCCTGGCAGACATGAATAGTGAAGTGAATCAAATACCAGGCTTGAGAATATTGCAAAGAAATGTTTGAATACCAGTGATTTTTGTGAATAGTGAAGTAAATCAAACATTAGGCTGTGAATACAGCAAAGAAATGTTTCAATGCCAGTAATTTTTGCATTCGAGCTGAAAAAGAACCAGGATGGAAAACACTTATTGCCTGAGTTCTGCAAAAAAGTGTGACTTCTCTGTGCCACCCTCAGTGTAAACCATGTATTTTGGGAGCAGTCAGCTATTTCTATTGCTCTCAGCTGGTATTTTTCATGCCATAACTCAGCCTCTGCTGAGAAGTTTGCTGACCTTGCATCAACATGGCACAGCAGAACCACCACCATCACTTTTTACAAACTTCCTCCTTCCTCCCTGACAGCCCAGAGCACACCCACCCCTTCCAAGGGAAGAACGACGTGCTGGTTCCTGCAGCTCACCAAAGGACAATTCCTAAATGTAAAAAAAAAAAAAAAAAAAAAAAAAAGACTATGCCATTACAAATGGCCATTTTGGGGCATAAGCTGGAGCTGGGCACATGAGCAACATACACATTCTGGAGAATATCCATAAGAGAGATGGGAGTCTGGCCAAACACAGGGAGGGCCTTTGCTAAGATGACAGGATGAGGCACTTAATCGTATGTATTTGAAGATGAGAAGGCTACAGGGGGGATCTTCTTGTGCTCTGTAAGCACCTTAAGGGGGATCACAAGGATCTGGTGGACGGATAAATTTGAACTAAGCAGCAACAGAACAACATGTGGACAATCCCAGGCTTTAAAATAGAAGCAATTTATATTAAACAAAACTGGGGTGGTTTAGCCAAAGTGGGCTGCTATCTAGCCATGTGGGATTGTTTTTGTCCAGGAGACTTCTGCAGCATATAAGTAATGCATAGTCAAGAAAATAAAAACAGATTGCTTTGGATAGCAGTGATATCTATGGATATGTATGGGATTAGATGCCCAAACATGATAGTTTTACTCATGTATAAAGGGTTTATGTTTAGCATAAGTAAGGAATCTCCTTTTCTCAGGTTGCTACATGGAGCTGGAGAGATAGCAGCTTGTGGTAGGAAAAAAGTGGATATAGCCTTAAAAAACAGATGATGTGGACTATTTTTCTAGCACCCAATTGTCCAGAATAATTTCTAACACACAGACAGAAGCATCGAAGACACACTTATTGTATCATCCTGAAATGGCAGAATAGGAGAGCAAGAAGTTAAAGTGTCTCTCACCTGCCTGCCAAAGTCTAAACCTCAGGGGTGCAAAGACCCCATCACACAGAGCCTGATGGCTCACAGAGGGCCACTGTCCCCTCTGCCAACACTGAACACTGCAGCATGATCAAAGCACCCCAATCTTTCTTTACCTGCATCTTGCAGATGTTCTTAGCACACTTTTACTGAATGCTCAATGTCCAGCCTGTGTTGCGAACTAAAAGCAGAAGAAAATCCTTAAGCAGAAGAAAATCTTTAAGCCCATCGTAAGGGCCAATGGTTTTAAACTAAAAGGGGGCTGGCTGGTTTAGATGAGATATGAAGAGATGCTTTTTGTGATGAAACACAGGTTTCCCAGAGAGATGGATGGTGGGAGCCCCATCTCTGGAAATATTCAAGGCCAAGGTGGATGGGGCTCTGAGTAACCTGGTCTGGTAGAATATGTCCCTTCTCATTGCAGGGGCTGGACTAGACGACCTCTGAAAGTCCCTTCCAACCCAAACCTGTTATTTTTCCCTCTCAAAAACCACAACAGGCTGAAAATATTATGTGCCATGTGCAGAGTGACTTACTGGAATCCCTTCTGAAGAGAAAGTCTTGTCAGTGGCCAAAAGCTGGTGTTTTATTTTTACTGGACTGGGAGTTTTATGTCACCTCCCTGCACCCGTTGAGATGAAATTTGAATCTGCTGCTGCTGTTTCACCTCGGGTGCCTTGACTTTCTTGTACTAAACAGGAAGCCCTTGTCAATACAAAACTATTTGCACTGGCCTCCCTAGCCTGTGCTACGTCTAGATAATTCAGCCTAATGAGGGATTATTTCCTGTGTTCGTGGCTGACAACACCCAAAGACATTCTGGGATTGTGTGGTGATAAAAACTGAACTATATTAAGCTGATAGCACGGAGCTGTTAATTTTAAATAGAGAATAGAAGAGAGAATGGATACTGCTCCATGCCATCCAAAAGTCACTGAGATTTGTGCCTGAGCCAGGAATTTAAAACAAAAACAGACTTTCTGGTTTAAGACTGACTTCATTAAACCCACTGAGCTCCATAAGCTTACCTATGTGTTAGAATGCAGGGGGGTAGCAGAAGCAATGTGTGTGTGTGATTACAGGCTAATGAGAGCATGACTTTTGTCCTCAGTGCATGCAGCTGGACTAAAACGAATTCTATTCCTAATATGCAACTGCAAAGGTCAATCCAAACAAAATGTAAGGATCAAACCTCCAGCAAAACTAACAGCAGCTTCTTGGCAGTTCCACCCCCAGGGAGCTGCTGGAAGAAGCAGGCATGTCACAGGAGTGGCACAGGAGTGGCACAGGAATGGCACAGGAGTGGCACAGGAGTGACATAGGAGTGACACAGGAGTGGCACAGGAGTGACACAGGAGTGGCACAGGAGTGACATAGGAGTGGCACAGGAGTGACACAGGAGTGGCACAGGAGTGGCACAGGAGTGGCACAGGAGTGACACAGGAGTGGCACAGGAGTGGCACAGGAGTGACACAGGAGTGGCACAGGAGTGGCACAGGAGTGGCACAGGAGTGACACAGGAGTGGCACAGGAGTGGCACAGGCTCTCTCACAGGCACCTGGTGAGTGTGAGGTAAGGCCCAGCCTTTCTTTGCTCCACCAAAGGCAGTTGAGCCTAGACCTAAGCCAGTGGACTTAACAATAATTATCACATATTATACATAATATACATATTAATACCACAATTTCATTTCTTTCCCCATTTCAGAATATGGGCCAGTTTTCCAGTGTCTCATGTGGACATTATGGATGACTCACTTGCTCACCAGTAACTAAATCAGGGCTTGAGCCAATATGCTGCAGACTGTAGCATATTTATGGCCTTTGGGATGTAACAGGGAGCCATCCCTCGATGGAGCAGAAATACCTACTGTGCTTGAAGAAGAAAGATGGCCCTGTATAAACAAGTCTGTGTATGTTCCAGGTGAAGGAAATGAAGAGTGGCAATGCAGCACCTCCCATAATTCTAGCCAGCTGTCAGTTCAGCTAGGAAAACAGGATCACAAGAAAGCCATTTTTTCCTTGTGCATTTATGCATAGAAGACATTTTCTTATCGTGATTCGTTCCATTTTACAGTATCATCATTAAGATATGCATTTTATTAAAGCCAAACCAAATACTTTGGTTATTCTCCATCCACAAATCCTCTCTACTGGTCTTTATAGGGCAGATTTTGAAGGCTACATTTCATTTCTAGCTACACTGCTGTTCACTTCTACAAAAAAAAACAATAGCAAGTTGCATGAGACGTGGATTAAAAAACCCCAAACCCTAAACTTTGTAATACATTGTTGGGCCACCTCCTTGGACCAAATACAGTGCTTCAGACTCCTAGGAGCATCTTCAGGTCTGTTTAGAAAAGAATGGGAGTCTGATGGCCCAGCCTCCAGGCAAGCAGCTGGGCAGCCCTATTGAAAATACAGTTACCTTGAGGAGAACCTGACAGGTTAATGAAACAGGAAAAGTGGAACAGCCCAGGGAACACACAATTTCATCCCACCTCCTATCAGCTGTTACTATGCAAAACTGGCACTAAAGCTAAAAAAGCACCACATAAGCATAATTACTTCCCATATTTATGATTGATGTGACTATTTCTTCCAACCACTCAAGACATTTTCTCTACTTTTCTTCTGCAGTTTCTACACATCAATTCTCTAGTTGCCGTTTCCAAGGCAATCTCACACTAGAATTTCAATGGTTTGAAGGAACTCAAAGGGTTCAGTCATACAAGGCAGGCTGAGTTGGTCTATAATCCCACTGCTGGAGGAATTACGAGTGTGTAAAGCAGAAAAGTGAAGGTATCAAATAAAAAAATAGCACGAGTCTTGTTGTACTTTCAAAGCACAACAGATGCCCAGGATGCTTGAAGGCTGTATTAGCTGAGAAGTTAGCTTGGGAAAAGATCACCTTGAATGTAACACAAATCTATCTAGGACACAGGGTGGGCACAGAAGGAATGATTATTTGAAGATGATATGATTATGCTGAAAGCCAGGACCAGCTAAAACTTCCTTTGCCATCAAAAGGGAGAAACAGCACTGCTACAGCACACTGAGATCATCCAACAGTGTGTACCTATAGGCGTTCAGGTGAATCACATCCTAAAAATGTTTGTTTCTGTTCTTTAGCTATAAAAGGAGCCCTAAGGCAGTCAACTGCAGTCCAACTGCATATGTCTGTAGTGCAAAGGTTTCAAGAAAGATGAATTCATTTCTCACTAAAAGTGATTCCATCCAGAATCATGGAAAGTTCCTTAAGTTATGCAGCAGTGAGATATCTGAGGAAATTACTACCCTGAAACTGGAAATGGGGTCTGCTTTCTTGGTAATAAAAGTAGCTATCAGACCTCTTTGTCCATGTTTTAAAAAATTAAATTATCACAGTATTGCTATACCAAAAAGGCAATTATCAATATAAGAAGACTTATCAATATAAGAAACCAGATGACTTGATTCTACTGAAGAAAAATTCCCACAGTGAAGTTACAATTTCCACTCTCACAAAATAAATGACAGGAGTTTTAAAGGAGAAAACAGAACAATATTCTACACAGCTACTGACTGTTTCTTCAAGAT
Source organism: Acridotheres tristis (assembly GCA_037013685.1). Lineage (NCBI taxonomy): Eukaryota > Metazoa > Chordata > Aves > Passeriformes > Sturnidae > Acridotheres > Acridotheres tristis. The sequence goes on along the minus strand of CM072890.1, from coordinate 7,367,053 downwards.
AAACTCAGTTCTTAATGCAAAACTGTGCACCTCACAATAAATACAGATAAAAGGGTAAGAAGTGAAGAGCACCCGACAATAAGTCCTGGGCTCTACAACAAGGTCAGTGAATGTGAAGAGAACACTGATGCTGTTCATCCTGCACGTTTCAATCCAGTCTCCAGATTCCAAGCCTGGTAGCCCCCACAAGCACTAAATTTCCCAGGTAACACCATAATTAAAAAATGCCACTAGGAAGGAAAATACACTTGACTGCACACACTTGGTTAATTCCCAGAAACCCTGCTTTCTCTCTATTACTTTTTGGATGCTGGAGCCTGTTCCCGTAATTCAAAAGTAAACAATTATTCAGGAAGGCGGTTCAGGCAGAAGTGGGGCTGCAAGCATGCGAGGAGCACGCACTGGCCCGTCAGTAGCCCAGCAAAGCCTGGGACTCTCGGGGCAGGGTCTGGGCCAACAGGCAGCACACGCTTTCGTTTTCACACAACGGCCTGGAAAAGCATCCAGAGGCCCTGCACATCAAAGCAGGAACCTTGGAATGATGAACAGCCACCAGCAGCCTGCTGACAAGGCAGCCAGCCCACAGATCCCGAGTCAGGCTGACTAACCCAGCTGGGCTCAGCCCAGGGACCTGCTCAGACCTCTGCCATCAGCAAGGACTTTTGCCTTCTAAGGGTCTGGCTCACCTCAAGCAGTTTGTTTGATGCTTTTCCTAACTTGCAGGAGGAAGGAAAGGGTGGAAGAGGCTTTCATCCCCTCAAAACAATAGACTGACCCAACCAGAATATCTTCTATTTTACCAGAGTTAAAAATTATGCTCCACACAGACAAACAGAAGGTGCAGCGTTCTTGTTTCAGAGTCTGACACAGCAGAGAAAGGACAGTGAGGACTTGGGGAGCCTTTGCCAAGTTCAGTCCATACTCCCAGGAATTCCTAGGCAGCTGGCAAGAGAGCACACTGACACCAGGCAAGGAAAGAAAGGTGAGATTTCCCTGACACTGCTTGCACAGGCTAAAAGCAATCAGCTCCTACGTCTATTCTGAGCTCTTCCAATCCCAGCTTGTCGTGGGCTGCTTGTAGAATCACTGCCAACAGCCCAAGACTGTGTGAGCCAGTCATGATAGATCACAGCTTGGGAGAAGCTGTGACAATGGCTGCTCTGCAAAGGGCCACAGGGGAAGCCCTGACTGCAGCCCAGGATGGAGGGGCAGTACCAGCACCTGCGATGCTGCATTTTTAAGTACCAATGGATTTCCATCTCGAGCAGAAATTGCCCATTCACTTAAAGCTGCTTTCTGTTTCCCTGGGGACAAGGAAAAACCAGACCCTGCCAGCTTTATCTCTGCTCATGAATCACATCCCAGTCTTTCTAGTCTCCTTGACTACAGCTAAATAAAACAGGGGCAGGAATCGTTTGCTGGCCGTTAAGTGCCTGAAATAAGGCGACGACTGCATTGCAGCTGGGAAGTTTTATGGCAAGAAATACTGGGATGTGAGTTTTGTGCCCTGGGTTGTGGCATAAAGGGCATCAAGGGGTGCCCAAGGCTTCAAGACGTGTTGAGGATACAGCAGGATGAAGGGAGCCAAGGAAAACTTGTCCTCGGTTGATGTTGCTGCAGCACAGCAGAGGGTGAACTGCCCCAGGACCTGGTTAACAGGGCAATGGACACTTGTCTGAGTTCATGCATTTATCAGTACAAACATAGCCTGCACAAGCACAAATCAATGATCCTTGTAGGCTCCTACCAGCTCAGAATATTCTGTGTCTGTGACCAAAAATCCAGACCATGTCCCACAAGCTGGACTTGACCTCTACACGTCCCTTCCAATCAGGATACAACATGTTCCTAAATCTGAAGGTGAGCCTGATGGACATGAGGACCTGAACTCCCACAGGTGATGACGAGCAAGGAAACCCTGGCTTCTGAATTAACATCTCGCCCCCTAAATCCCAAAGTCATTTTTGCTTAGTGGACAAAGTAGTTCCCATTGCAGACACTGCCTCGTGCAATGCTTCGGTTTCATTTCAGTGTCTCATCAGCCATTTAAACACATTTAAACACACATGAAGAACAGCCTCCAATCTCTGAGGTGACAACCACCTCGACCCTCAAGAAACAATCATCTCAATCAGTATTCACATCACTGAAAGGGCAAAATACTCTTTCTTCCTGTTCTGAAGCTGAGTAGTTTATTCCAATTTCAAATAAATCCAAAAGAGCAAACCATGTTTCTGCTGAAATCCTAGGTCTCAATGAACATGAACTGAAAGTAAGATAAAGCCTACTGATGCATTCTCTCAACCATTCACATCAGTAAGTCTTTGTACATAAAGTAAATGCAGTATGTAAAGCCTTGGAGCAGGAAAACAGGATTATAAAGGGATTTTGGAGGAAAACTAATTCCTAAGAGCAAGTTGCACACAACTTTCCTAACTGCCCTTGCGTAATTAAGTCTGTGTCCATGGAAAACTAGTACTGCATGAATGAAGCAACCTCTTGAGAAACAATCTCGTGAAGACTAATAAAACAGGACATGTCAAAATTATTGCCAGGAAATCTCTAAATCTTTGCCATATATTTTACAGCGTGTTTGCCTACGGTTGACCCCAGTGCAATATTTATAAAATACAACTGCCAGAGAGCTACAGCACTTCCTTTCAGCAATCCCAAGGTGGTATGCAAGCTGGGGTTTTTCAGCTCAGTGTTGAATCCTGGGACTTTGGAGGATGGAGTCGACCCACAAGCAGTAGAGATATATTAAAAAAGCCTCCAGCAATAACAATTTCCTCCCCAGGAACATTTTCAAGTTTTCAAACTCTGACCTAAACTGTCAAGGCTGTGCTTTCATCAGTCTGAAGTGAGCACTGATACAATAATTTTGAATATTAACTGATTCCTCTAATTTTTTAATATAGTTTAAACCCACATGCTCTAGAAGCAACAGACCCCCATGGCAGCACACTGAGTTATTTACTCTCAGCCAAGAATCTTACTATAAAGGACAACAATCTTGCTTAAATGTCAAAGGCAGCTATTTGTCACTGGAGCTCATTGTGAATGCACAGAAACATGGAAGTTAATTTTATCCTGAAAACCATCCCAGAAAGTGTGGATCCTGACAGCCAGTTTTGGCACCTGAGATGCTCAGAGGGAATGCCCTGCCTTTATAAACCAAGTGTTGCTCCTGGATCCCAGTGCTTTTTTCTTTTTCCAAGTAAAAGCATTATGCATTCAGCAGAAGCAGCTCACTTTTATAGCTAAAATTAACAAAGGTCTCTCATGTAAACACAGGCTCCATCAAATAAATACTCCCAAACTGTTGCAGTACAAGTATGATCTTCATTGAAAGAAATGAAAGTCTTTTCTTGCAATAGTAAAAGATAAAATGTTCTGGGATGTCATCCAGAAGGTTTGGAGGGATCATGTATCCAGGTTACGTGGATCTAAGTAAGGTTACTCTGGTTTTTAAAAAAATTAAAGATGATCCAAAAGAAATACAAATTTTATTAGGTTGGAACTCCCATGTTCATGCAAGAAATGTTGAAAACTAGGTAGTGCCTCAGCTACCCATAATTCTTACACTTCTTAAAGTATAGCACTGTCTCTTAGAAATTCAGAGGGTTTTTTTAGAGTGAGCATAATTTTGTCAACTGTAAACAATCAGCTACAAAACCCAACTCAAGACTCAGCACTGCACTAAGAGCTTTGTAATTGAGCACCTTGCATTTGCTGTTCAGCTGCCTAAGCACTGTGACAGTGAGAGTGCCTCCCACAAGAATTCTCTCCAATGTTGGTTCATTCCTGACCAGGTAGGCAATTTTTAATTTCTCAGCAGGCCATCCAGTGTCAACACTTTACCTGGAAAGTATCTTTTCTAGTCTTATTCCAAAGATCAAGCTCTTCTTAAACTGATATTTTTCAAAATCCACTTCATGTTACAAACTCATTTTCCACACTGTACTGCTTGTTTCTGGTGTTTGTTTAGAGATCATAAATGTAATAGCTATGGCTGTAATAACAGCCATGCAGTAGCTATACAGACCTAGTTAAGAAAACACAGTCTGAGGGACAGCATTCTCTCCAAAGCACCCCAACAAAGTCCACAGTGCTGAATTTTTTCAGAAATAATTATCTGACTTTTCTCTTTTCCTTGTGGATTTGATTGTTGGTGTCACAGAATATGAGGAAATCATCACCCATCGTGGAAGTGAGAAAAAATACCAGGCAGACACTAATCCCCTTCTCCCTTGGGTGTTCACAGTGCCCCCTCTTCCTCTCCTCCCCTGCAGCTCACACAGGCAGGCTGAGGTGTCCTGCTGCACTTTCAGCACACCCAACAGCTGAATTCAGTATCTCCACCAAGTCCTTAAGGCTGCCTGAATGGCAGTAATTTATTACACTAAGCCTGTTCTGACCAGCCCCAAGTGTGAAATTTTGTCACCCGATTAATACATCCCTTTGCCACAGGAATGAACAGCAGAGCTATTGAAGATGTTTCCTAGAGAGCAGAGACTTGGTGTCAGCTGCAAACTTCCCTCTCTCCATGCCCAGAGTCAGAGGCTGGAAGTGTTAGCTCATGGAGCAACAGGGACTCCTAAACACATGGTGAGCCAGGTCATCCGAGGGCAAGTCTGTTCCAATTACTTTTCGTGTTAAAACCCCAAAGCCCTTTGCTGTGCAGTGCTGTACTTTCTGACTTTGTCACAGCATAGCTGCCACCATTTCTAGGTCAGTAGGACTCCAGCACTGCCCTTGGGCTGTATTTTCACAAGGCTCAATACAGTTAACGTGTCAGACACACCACAGTAAATAGCTCCTATTGTCTGTTGCTTTAGGGAGCCATTGGTTTCACATAAAAATATCACTACTTTTATTAACAGATATTGATAGAGGTCTGGGAATGGTCATTCACAATCTGAAATGCATCTGCCTTGCTCAGACAATGAGAGAGTAAGAAATTAGTGACCCGTGCTGTGGCATCTGCTTGACACTGTCCTCACACAAAGGAGCCAGACTGGCAGACCACTGCAGCAGCAGAGCTGGTGTAAAACAAGGTGGGAACTCCAGCTCCTCAGCACTGCCTTCCACCACACTGTACTCAGCCTCAGGGCTGAGTGTACAGAAGGAGATATGAAAAATACTGCATATATGATACTGACTTCTTTTTTTCCTTCTCTCCCTTTTAAATCAGATTAAACTATGGGCAAAAGCCCTCATTATAGGTGTCATGTCTGATACAATTCCCAGAGTAGCACTGCACTCTTCCTCCCTAAAGAGAAAAACACACATTGTGAGGCACTTAGAGATGATTCCTTTGTTCCCTGTTAGTACATTTTCAAAACTGGACTTCCCCTTTAGCTGCTGTGGGAATTTATCACATCCAGTGCATGGGACCAGGCTTCAGTCAGTTTAGATTATCTTTCAAAACCTCCACAAAGCGCCAATTCCCAAATCCCAGAGAAGAAAATTAACATACCATGTCTGTTGCTGAGACACCTGGAAATATTAAGAGAGATTGTTTCTCAAAAGCTAGGACATCCTTCAAGCAATTCCCCTTAATTTCTTTCTATCCCTTGTTACTTCTCATCTGTATTAATCCAAAGATTTGAAAATGCTGAAGAAGAACCTCTTCCTTTAAAATATGGAAATATACTTGGAGATTAGGATCATTATGATCATCCAAATCACCAGAGACAACCTTGCCAGAGCTAGGTTTCAAGGAAATCTCATCTCTTGATAGGCAGAGTCCAGGCAGTAATTCGTGCCAGGGCTGATTTTAGTCAGGCTTCTGTTTGAAAACATCCAAATTATTAATCAGCTCATGTACAAAGAGTGACAAAAAAACTCACTAATACATGAGCTCTGTCGGAGATCTTTCAGTAGGAGACTAAGTTGCATCCCACCAGAGAGAAAATCCTCATGTTTTTAACATTTATTTTACTTTCTGATTAGAAAGAATAGGCAAAGACATTCTACTGGTAACATCAGATTTTAGAGAAGGAATTCTAGCAATTGTTTGGTTTCCTTTTCCTTTTCTTAGTTCTCTATTCACTCTTGGAAATTCCCAGAGTGATAAAGGGCTATTTCCAGAACGAATTCCAAGAGCTGTGCAACAACCCAAGTCTTTCTTGAGGATTCCATGACATGGAACACAAAATAGGAGAAATCAAACCTGCAGGAAGGCAAAATATCACCATCTCTATTCCAAGCTGTGATACTGTTCCCTTTAGACCTTAAGGAGAACAGTTAACTATTTGTTCCACTTAGAGCAGCCTCTGGAAGCTTTGGGCTTTCATCCTATTCAGCTTGCTAAAGGCAACACATTCAAGAGCCAGAGTGACATGTTTTTAGGTATGAAGCTGAGTAATTAAATAGCTAAAATTCTTTAGTTCATTTTAAATCAGTTCTTTCAGAGAATTTCATTTTTACTTTGAAACTGGGGAGCACTGTATACTGTGTGATTTACTAAATCACCTCTGGTTCAGATGTAGGAGACTTTCTGGTTCATAAAGCTGCAGTTTTAAATCATAACAGCACCCCGATGTGCTGAACTGCTGATGTGGGATGCACAGTTGGGTGGGAAGATGTGCCATCGGTGGAAATCCCCAGCTTGCAGCCTTTCACACACACCGAAGCAAAAGGGATGAATTCCTGATGCAAAGCCATCAAATATGTATGTGTTTTGCTAGGAGAGAACTGGAGCAGAGAGACTGGAGATGCAAAATGAGCCAAAAGGAGCCAGCACCACCACTGCTACCCCTGCACTGACAGCAGGCTGTGTGCTGTGGGTTTGCTTTCCAGAAGACGTCTCCACCTGTGCTTCAGGGAAATGTCTACAGCTCGGTAAAATAAAAGACAATGAAGAAATAATCTCCTGGTTTGATAGAGCAGCTACATCAAAGACTGTCTCAGCAGCCTGCACACACACAGACACACACACCCCACACGTTCTTCCTCCTCTCACATCACGTACATGACGTATATATTTACATATGTAGAGACAGATTTGTTATTAAAGGGGGGGGAAATGTGCCTCTCATGCTGTGTCAGTTGACTTGGCTAAGCCTGTTGAAGGCTGCAGTTCCTATTTAATGGTTGAAGGAGATTTAGGTAATGAAGTCTCTGGATGAGGAAGCAATGGTATTTATGAGACTAAAAAATACTTGGGCTTATCCAGCTTTGAAATGACTATAATAGGACAAAATAGAGGAGTCAAATGGGCAACTGACAGCAACAACAAGCAAAAGCTTTCACAATTCAAGCTTTAATTATGTGGAATGTACTGGCTAGAGAGGATGGCCCACAATTTCACTAAATATTCCACCACATCACCCTTTCAAATCCATATAAAAAAGGTTATTTCTGCTCCTCAAAATACAGTACCAGTAGTTATTTTCTGATTACCTCAAAAAAGAAATTTCCTGAATCTGATTTGATATTCAGCCTTTCAGCTTTTTTTCCCTCCAAGGTGTTTCTTGTTTACTTTACTTATTCATTAGTAGTTTCCTTACACACTGCCTAGATTATAAAGCAGAGAAAGGCAAAGCAAATAAACAGCGATTAAATAAAGGTGCAGCAAAGTTAGGTCTTTAAGAATTAAATCCAACCTCTAAACTGCAGAGGCAACTCTTCAAAAGTCATGCTAAGCAGAGTATGTACATTTGCAGTCCAACTTCCATTTAAAGTGGATGACAAGTTTAGCAAGGATAATACCCTTCAAATACTGGCTGATTGGAGAGGCAAGGACATTTGCTCAATTTGCCCACAGTATTATCCTCCTGCCTTGCTGGGAGTTGATGTCCTGCTGTGAGCTTACAATAAGAGTTTTCCCTCTGAAGTCCCTGATGTGGGAACATTTTTCTTTAAGATCATGGGAAAAGTTTGGGGGGTTTTATTTTAAACCACTGCAGCAAAAAAAGTAAAGAAGATTAACTGGGTTAGCTGCACAATTCATCTCACTGCTTTTGGCTAATTCACATCAGTCAGCATATCCTAGAAGACAGTCTTTAAATCTCAGATATGCCCCTGTTAATTATTATAACATATTATAAAAGATAAATATTTTTGGGTGCTGAGAAAAAGTGGTATAGCATTTTACCCCATACACACTTTTTCCCCCCGGATTATTAATCTAGAGTTAATCTACCTTCAAATTTATATCCAAAGACAAAACACCCTGCTACTTTTCCTTCTGATTCCCAATAACTTAACAATCAAGATGCACAGCAATGTGTTGATCTGATCTAGCACCGTTTCAAGTGCAAACTCCCCCTTGCAGCAGCAGTTCCAAGCAGATGGTGCCTGGATAGAGCCAATTGATGCCCAAGTAAACCAGGGCATGGTGACAGCTCCAGCCAGCAGGCTGCACGACACCTCCCACAGAGCTTAGAGGCAAAGCCCAGTCTTAGGGAAAGGCTAACACTTCCCAGAGAGCTCGGTAGGACTGCTAGGATTGACATGCTCGTGGTAATCAAAGCCCACTTGCACTGTGACTTGCAAAAAGCACAAAAGAATTTCTGAATGTGGCCCATCAAAATTTTCCTGCAATTAATAATTAGGCAGCTCATTACTTGGCAGTGAGGGAGATCAGATATTTGATTTTCCTCACTGGTCACAAAACAGGTTAGTAATTAAAGAAAATTCCTAATGCTACACAGGAATGCATTATTAATACATCTATTTTTTCTATGTATAGTATTTACTATTTTATTACTCTTCATCTTATATTACAAAGATTATTTTCTCCCTTTTATAGATTAACTAACTACATGCTGATTTGCAGCAGAACATGATTCTTCACTGTAGAAGCAGAGGGTAAGAGACAGCCAGGGGCAGCTGTAGGCAGGATGACACCTGGAGCACTCCAGCCATCTCAGCTCCTGTCTGGGAAAGCTGCATTAACCCCTCCTCTGGGTCAGGCTGCCTCCTCCTCCCACAGCTCACCAGCACAGCCATGCAGCTCCTCTGCTGCAGCTCCAGGGAGACCAGGTCACCAGGGGCCACTGCCTCGCAGGGATGGGGATCAGGTTTATTGCACTGAGCTGCTTTTTCTGCTCTGGAAAGGGAAGGAGCATTACTGGAACCAGGAAGGGAGCAGGGAGGGTCTAGAGCCAGAGGCCAGCTTGGATTCCTGCCCCACAGGTGCTGGGGCAGGACCAGCCTGGCACTGGGCTCCTCCTGACATCCTCAGCAGCACAGGAAAACCAAAAAGTGGGCAGCACATTTATTGCATTCATCTGAACGATCTGCCCTCCACAATACACTTGCTAAATATTTTATCCCTTCTGATTAATTGATGGATTTTTAATTTTTAAATATACTCATGTTTAGTTCTCGATTCTTGGCAAGAAACAAAGGACTGACACAGTTTAGTAACCTGCACTCTGAACACTGTACCCATCTCTCCTTATAATCAAGGCCATCACCTTCCAAACCATAAGAATGGTTTCAATGAACTGAATTTTTTTTAAGATACTTGGCATTTCTGAGGCACAATTTGCCCAGGATTTCTATGTATGTTATGAAGGAATGTCTGCAATACTTACTACATACAGTAGCTTGGGGCTCTTTCACTCCACAACACAGGGAAGGTAAGATACAAAAAACCACTGCTTACATCCTTGTACATCCTTAGCCTGCACAATTAATGAGCTGAGACTAGAGCTCCTCTTAATCCCCAGTCTCGTATCTGATTGAAGTACACTGGGGATAATTCTTTTTTTTCTTTTTTAAATTTGTTAGTACATACGGCTAGGATGTATCTTTTTTTTTTGTAAAAAAGAACAAAACCAGCCAAACAAAACCCCACAGAGTAGCAAATGGGATCCAGTTTCCTTCTGTTTACCACCTTACTGTGTTCCAGAAGGGCTGAAAGAGAATTAATTTATTCTATGGTTTGGGAGAATTGCAGTTGGCTGCTGGTCCATAACTATATTTATGTCGACAGCTTTTGGGAGCTCTCTGCAAGGTCTGCTGAAAAAGAACCAAAATTGATAAACAACCACATTTACATTCTTGAACATCATAATTTTGAAGGGGTTTGTTAGCCTGTTTTTACTGAGACAATTTCTCCATAGAAAGCAGGCTCTCCTAGGATAATCCACATGATCACAGCCTCAGCTGTATGGCTTTTATGGGCACTCCTGGAGATCAGGTAGGATTTGTACACCTGGTAAGAGACACCATCAGCCACAGTCAGCATGCAGTAAAGGCAGACACAAGAGAAAAGGGATGGAAAAGCAAGGGACACGTCCCTGTTGTAGGGACAAGGAACAGAAACACGAGGAGCAGCGCCCAGGGATGTGCTGGAAAGCCCTGTGACCCCGTTCACCTTGGAACCAACCACTCCTGCTGGCCTCTGCCACACAGCAAGTGTCACCCAAAACATCACCCACGAGCACTCACACCTTCTGTGTCCTGCACTGTAACTTTCAGGTATTTACACTCGATTTTTACCACGCTGAGAGTGGTTGGCAGCATCCCACATCGCGTGCTGAGCCACAGCATTCCTGCACAGCCCTCCCTCCCTCCCTCCATCCATCCATAGCCAGGCTGGTGTGCATGGCCCCCCGGGTGGCAGCCACTCTGATCCACACTACATGAATAGAGAAACATCCTTTGACTGAGAAATGAAAGCTGACAGTAAGTCAGACTCCTCCTGTACTCGTCTGCACAAACCTTCACATCCAATACTGCTTCCAATGCAGAAATTTAACTACAGGGCTCTTCACTTTCATTTGGAAAACAGAGCTGCAGCTCTGTATCTCTGCTCTTTATTTTGAGGCTGGGTTTGGCAGAGGGATTTCTGCTGTTGTTCTGCCTTACTCAGGGCCTCAGCAGTGCACTCCTGATTAACTGCTCCAGATCCAGCAGCACAGGCTAAGCAGGAGATTTCCTTACTGCAAAACACGCTGCTGTGATGGAGAACAGTGATTCCATCTCTCTGAGTTTATGGCTGAAGCATTTTGGAGACAATTCCTCAAGTCCCTGAGGGCAAATGAAAACGATTCATTGTGTGCAAGTGCTGTTATCCCACTACTCCCATCATGCTCTTACTTCACTAGTAATTGATGCTTGGAGCAGTGATAATGAACTCTGAAATGAGCTGGTTCACCTATCCCTTGGACAGGACAGGCTGGAGAAAGGTCACTAAATGGGAAGATGTATGAAGGGCACAAGAATAAAGGAACAGAGCAATGTATTCAAGCAAAAAACATCTCTGCAGTCTCTTCCCCTGATGCAGGAACACTCAGATGCTCAGAAGAGTGCTCACACCAAAGTAAACTGCAGAGAGCTAAGAAGTTCCCATCCAGTGATACAATGATCCCTGGGCAGGCTGCCCTGCTGAGATACCAGGGATAGAGACCCAGCTGCTCGGAAACCAGCTCCATTTGCTGCACACTTCAACCAAAGGAGATAGGAAGCAGAAACATATGCTCCATCAAAACCAGAGTCACAGCAGGACTCAGAAGCAACCATATGGTAACTGCTTTTAAATATAAAGTGAAGGGCATTCTATTAATGCTGATATAATGCTGTAATCTCTAGTTTATACCCTTATTGATCTCGGATGCTTGTAAAAATAATTGAAGCAACACTGAATATATTTCCAATTTTGTTGCTCACTCAGCTCTCATGGTTCTTAGTAGGCAGCTACAATTTCTATGCATATATTTCTTATCAGATATATGCTTTTCCCATTTGCTCATCAATTATGTGCATTAACTCCTTAATGACTTGCAGCTTGAAATCTTCAAGCCCTGTTTGCCCTATTTTTAGTTTTGACTGGCACAGCCAAAGAAAGAAGTCGCAAAGTAATAACATTAATAAAGACTTATGAAATCTGCAAATTAAATCATTTAAGTCTTCACCAAACAAAGGTTTTTTTTACTGGACCATGAAACATATGTAAAGTCTTAGCACATTCTAGAAATACATACAGTAGCACAATTATTCTGTACATATAAATTGACTGAGCAGAGCCACCTTGACTTTGATCACAGAATTACAGAATGGTTTGGGTTGGAAGGCACCTTAATACAGATTCTCTGGCAGCTCATATTTATATCAAAATGCTTTCATCAATATTTAGCAGCTAAAGCAGCCACTGTCACAAAAACATGTAAAAATGGATTTGTACAACCTACAAGGATGATGCAGTAGCTGAAATTATTCCAGGGAAAAAAGAAATCCTACATCCTAAAACCAGCTTTGGGCAATGACTTCTTTCCTCTGTGGCAGCAAACTGCTTAGAGGGAGAAGTGATTTCTTGATTTGCCAACATAATGCTCCTGCAGGAATGAAGCTGCAAGCTGACCTAAAGGGAAAAGTCAGCACGAGTTCATGCACCATTGTTTGAAGAGCAGACCTACTTGCACAGCAAAACTGCTGCTTCAAATCCACAAATGGCAGCCAGACACATGCTAACACAGCAGTTTTATAACACAGGAATACATTAACATTTATCAAACCAAACCACAATTAATTGGGTGCCACCAGAAAAAAAAGTTTCCCTGCCTGCAGTGGAACAAGAAAAGATCTCCTGTGGATTTGTGCCCTCCATCCATACACACACACCTCCATCCATCATTAACAGCCCTTGCTCTTTGTCCTTCCCAGGGACATTCCCAGTAATCACTCCCACTGCCTCATTGCCCATTTCCCCCAAACCCATGAACACTTAAACCACTTCTCTACTACCTTACTACTCCTGTTGAGACCCCTCTCCCTGGCAGTATCTTTATTTCCCTTAAACTATCCTGCATTTCTTCCACATGTTCTTAACAACCTCCAGGGTCCTCACCACAGCCTGAGGTTGGATTTCCTTCATGGAGAAGATCAGTTTGAACACCTTCCCTCCAGACAGCCAGTGACTTTCCTTAGCCTCACTGAGCCATTTTTAGAGATTGGATGCATCTGCTCTGCCTTCAGGTGGATTTGAAACTGGTAAATAGGTCCTAAAGTTACTGGAAGAAGGCAGAGGAGAAAAGATGAACTAGCAGGAAAAAAAGAGAAACAGAATTATCCTAAACAAATTTAAATTCCATACGAAAGTAGCTTAAATACACAAAAGAGGGTGAAGTGAAGGTGAATCAGTAACACAACACTTCCCAGTAAAACAAAAGCACATCAGGAGAAGGGAGGCTCCCTGAGCACGAGGCTAGGAAGAACTGAGATCCCAGAAAAAAGATTTTCTGAGATTTCACATTCATTGCCCTGAAGAGTATAACTCCTCCCCAGTTCCACTGGATTTAGCAATGTGTTGCTGTACTTCATGCATCCGAGGGACAGAGTATTTACAATTACTAACTTTGCAGGTTTTGTCTGCTTTTACTCTAAAATATTCAGCTTGTTCAGCAACTTTTTTTGTCATTCAGGCTCATCTGTTCTGAAGCAGTGGACTGTGCCTATCTTGAATCTTTTCATCATCTTTCAGTTCAGCTCCTCATCAGCTGAGGAGGATTTTTACTGGAGGAGATGGCTTGTGACATCCCACAAACTGGCAATCCCATACGTACATCTCTGTCAAGGTGCAGCTTGACAAAGTCCAGCTCTTGATCCTGTTTCATCTCACAAAATGGAGATGATGATAAGAGAAGGGCAAGAGGAGGTTTCTATTCTTTGGCTACGGGCAAGTAAAATCCAAAGGCTGATCTGGGACTTATCAGCCCCTGTGACTCTGCAGTGGCTGCTGCCTCTGTGCACGATCCAAAGGCACTGCTGGAGTCACCCCCGGAAACAATTCCGCCTCTGCTGGCTCTGAAAACCAAAACCCATGACAACAATGGAGATGGTTTTGGGTGTTCACAGCAGTACAGGAAAGGGAAGTGAAATCCAAAAATTAAGAGGAGCTCCTACTGGAGTGCTCACCCCTTTCCCCATCCGTTTGACTTCAGAGCACAGAGCTCCACGCTTTGAACTCCAACGCAGAAAACCACAGCAGGAATTCTTCCCTGTGAATGGCAGAAAGCCATTGCTGGTGGTTGTCTGGGATTAGAGCTGGGGTCTTGCACATCTTGCTTGAAACTACCTACTTATGGTTTAGATTTACATCTAACTGTCTTCAGCAGCAAACTTTTCTGTGAGGTTCAAAAACGATGCATTAAAACACAATAATTGTACTACTTTAAATGCATTCTCAATTGCACCAACTGTTTACTTTTCCCCGGCTTAGTTCCCCAGAATGGGCTTAAAATAGGAAGGATTTATCCAGGTTAAAAAGCTCACACCATATTGATATGGGGCCCACAGCATAAGAAGCTATGGACCCTCTTGGAGAGAGTCCAGAGGAGGCCACGAAGATGATGAGAGGGCTGGAGCCCCTCTGCTGCACAGACAGGCTGAGAGAGCTGGGTGTTCAATTTGGGGAAGAGTCTGGGGATACCTTAGAGCCTCTTCCAGTACTTAGAGGGGCTACAAGAGAGCCAGAGAGTGGTTTTGGACAAGGGCAAGCACACAACAAGGGGGGATGGCTTTAAACTGACAGGAGGCCAGTTTAGATTAGATGCTAAGAAGAAATTCTTCCCTGTGAGGTAGGGGAAGCCCTGGCAGTACTTTGCCCAGACAGCTGAAAGTGTTCAAGGCCAGGCTGGACAGGACTTGGAGCAGCCTGGTCTAGGGAAAGTATCCCTGCCCATGGCAGGGAGTGTGGAACTGGATGATCTTTAAGGTACTTTTCAACCCAAACCATTCCAGGATTCTGTGATTCTATATAATTGAAGAGTTTGCATGATATGCTCTACCTGTAGGATGCACTGAACTTGGTTGTGAGCCTGTAGACAACATCTATCCCTTCTGTGGCACCCTGAATTCCCCAGCAGCACATTTTACTGGGCTGACTGTATCAAGCCGTGTTTTCTCTGATCACTGAGCAGCATCAGCCAGAAGAGATGAGAGACTCCTGTGAGCTCCTGGGTATCATGAGCTGTGAGACTGCTGCCTTCAGCTGGGAGCTACCACCAGCTTAACACCACAGCCCAAAGGAAGGAATATATTCTTTCTGTAGGAAGAGTTTCTGCAAAGCCAGAAGGCTGCTGATGTGTCTGAGGCTGTGGGGGAGGGAGAGGGGTGTCAGCAGCAGCAGTCCAGGCTGTACCTGCATTCCATGTGGATGCACTCTCCACACTGTGGCTTCCTCTGCTGCACTGGCAGCTGCTCAGCACAGCCCTGCAAGGAGCCAGGCTCTGGCAGCAGATGAAACACTGCTCCCTGCAAACACATTTCTGTCAGCCTGGGGCTCAGCCCCAGCACAAATACCCCTGCTATCACTTCTTGTCCTCGCTCCTGCTAGGCAGCACAGTTAAATTGATTCTTAGTGCTATTAGCTCAATACATCCACAGGTTTATATGAATGGGGCGGGGGGGAAGGGCGAGATAGGAATTATGGAGAAAGAAGAAAAAGGCTTTTCATTTATTGGATTGTTCGCTTACTGTGAAGATAAAATATGCACATTCTGTATTAGGCCTTTGTTGGCCGTGCATGGAGCACAAAGAACTAAAAAAGCACTAATTACTAGGAGCTAAGATTAGTCTCTCCTGGCCTGTGGTAATTACAAAGGTGAGTTTTCATAGCAGAGCAAGGAGATTAAGCAACATGAATTCTGACAAGAGCCATAAGAAAAAGGCGAGTAAATTACCCCTTGTGATCTAAAAATATAAAATGAAGAATTCATTATGGCTTCCCACAAAAAAGCCACAGCTTCTTTCTTCATAAAAATTCAGCCTAGGACAAAGAGGCACTTATCACATCTATTCTGCATCTGCAAAGAAACACCACACTGATCTCCAAAACTCCAGAGTCCTGTGAACTTGTGATCAGGAAAGGCATTTGTGAAGTATTAGCACTGCTGCCTGAGTCAATACCCTCTGGACTCGTGGTGTGTGTTTCCTTTCACTGCCTGCCTTCTGCTGTGTCCTTGCACAAAAATGCCACACAAGAGGAAAGCCCGTGGCCTACCTCTGAACATTTCCCTTCTAAACACTCATTGTTTAAACTGAAAGAGCTCAATCATACAGAGCAAGCATAGCTAAGAACAGCCATAAATATGCAAAGGTCTGAGCACAAGGGAAAAAGGCATGTTTGTTGTGTGGCTGTGCAACAGCTCTGGTATAAGGAATAGCCATACATAAATGTATGTAAAAAACATTTTAGACCCTTAATAACATCCTGCTTCTAAAAACTGCCATGTGTGACAAAGTTCAGCAGTTTTGGAGAATCTGAGCTGTGTAACCTACAAGCAGATGGAAGCAGAGCTGGAAGCAGGCTCAGCAGGGTAGGAGAGAGAGAGAAGCAATGAAGCAGGTTACAGAAGGAGAATATTCTAATTTTCCAGCAGCAAAAACATTTTTTAGCATCTTCACAGATGTTGGCCAATTTACACAGCTCATGAGAAATGTAAGTTAAAAAATACTTTGGAGAATTTGGAACAGTATTCTTGTGTATGGTGTTCATTTCCCTTTGAGTCTGTTCAGACTGTTTTAAAAAAAGTTAATGAAGCACTAACAAAGCCGGTTGCCTTTGGCTTTTGGTTTATTGTAGGAATTGCTGGGGTTCAGTAAAGTGTGAGCTTCCTTTAACTTATATTTTGCTTGTTTTTATGTGGTAGATGCATTGGCAGATTTAAGAGAGAATGGGCTCCTACTGCAAATTTTTTGTTGGCAAAAAGAACTAATGATAGAGCTCACCAGGGACTTAAAAGCTAAAGTAGGCTTAAAGATAAAATAAAATAGATTTAGAAGGTGCAAGGAGGACTGGGGCAGGGAAGATGGAAAAGGCAGGCAAGCAGGAGAAAAGACCACCAGAGTGAATTAAATTGTGCAAGTCCCACTTCCCTGGATTATAATGGATGACTTTGGAAGGGATGCAAGGTTATAATGAGGAAAGCTGAAGGAGATACACCAAATCCACACATAACTGATGACTACAACTCAAGGTGAATACAGACAAACGTTTTCTAATTCAGGATTATTAATAGGCTAAAATAATTTGTCTCAAAAAATTTGTCAATTGGAATGTTGGGGTTTTTTTAAATTTGCCATCATTAACAGAGAAGCATATTCATTATTATTCACCAAGCTTTCAGTGGGGAAGATTTCTTTCATGTGGCTACAAGAAATGAAGAAGATTCAATATTGCTGCAATCTTTCTGTGGCTTGCTACTGATTTATAGCATAAGGCACCTGAAGTTAAATCTTTTCACTCCAGAGCTCCCAAAGCAGTTTTCATGTCCAAGTCCAATCAACCTCATTTCAAAAACCTGCTGGCTTTGCTTCATTTTCGTTCCCACCACCATGATGTTCCTCTGAGACAGAAAAGCACAATGCAGCTACTCAAGGCAGAACATGAGCAACAAAGGAAAATTCAGCCTGAACCTCACCAAAATGTCTGTGTCCTCACTAACATTTAAAGTGTACACAAAAG